>JAGGCT020002463.1:0-30298 GCA_017654935.2 Phymorhynchus buccinoides | reverse complement strand
CGCGTGTGATCTCTATTTCATCTCGTTTGTTTTTCCTTCACGTATTGAAAAGGCTCGCACTATGTGACTTGGAAACTACACGTCAGTTCAGCGAAAACTGCCTTTCTGAGGGGGAGGCTCTTTTCTCATTTGTATCTAAAATGCCAACGAACTATAGGCCTAGGCCACGTGTCCTACATTGCTGATTCACACGTGGACATCAAGAGAGGTAACATCTGGATGACCTGCGGGTAAGATAAAATTAAAAAATAGCAAATTGTTGCCTCTCTTCTCTCGGCCTTTCTTCTCTCTCTCTCTCTCTCTCTCTCTCTCTCTCTCTCTCTCTCTCTCTCTCTCTCTCTCTCGTTTTCCTACTGGACCCCGATCCCTCTGTCCCTATGACACGCATATGGCCCAGATGAATTAGAAACATTTTGTCAGTGGTCAATGCTCTCTCTCTCTCTCTCTCTACTCTCTCTCTCGTCTCTCTCTCTCTCTCTCTCTCTCTCTCTCTCTCTCTCTCTCTCTAATACGTGGCAAGATTTAAACGTGGTGACAGCCCTAACATGGCCTGTTTTGTCGGACGGGGCTAGAGTTTATCTCTCATCTCTCTCTCCCTCTCTCTCTCTCTCTCTCTCTCTCTCTCTCTCTCTCTCTCTCTTCTCTCTCTCTCTCTCTCTCTCTCTCTCTCTCTCTCCGTGTGTAATATGTGGCGTGTGTGTGTGTGTGTGGTGTGTGTGTGTGTGTTTGTGTATGTGCGCACGTGCGTGCGTGAGTGCGCGCGCGCGCGCGCGCGTGTGTGTTTAAATAATGAATTCTTTTTTCTTTTTTCGAAGCCCAGCATGTAAGGTAACCTATAATATAAGACACAGGCCTACTATATCTACGAATGAATCTGTTTACCGTTCTGCCGGTCTAGAGCAGACACATATAATGGGACATTTGCGATATAAAGATGGTGGGAACGCTCCTGGAGGCAGTGCAACACCATAAAGTCCCGAAGTTTTAACAATACAGATTTGAGTACTATAATATATATAGCGGCGCTTCAGGCTTTTCAGTGATTGTTTTTCAATAAGCTATTAGCTGGGAGTTGGGGCTGTTAACCGCCGTTTGTCAAATTCCCGCCGTTTTGTCTATAAGACAAAACGCGGGGTTTAGATCCGACAAACGGCGGGGTTAGATCCGCCGTTTGTCCAAATTTTCTATTATCATTTGGACAAACGGCGGTCAACAATCCGCCCGTTTTGTCTATAGACAAAACGGCGGGTTGACAAAACTGCGCCGATTTTGACCGCCGTTTTTGTCAAATGAAAGTTGGAAGTTATAAAACTCATTCTTGACAAGTTTCTCATTTTAAAAAAATCTTTGTAACAAGCTGACCACTGGGGGGGGGGGGGACCGGTCACTTTGCTAGACAAAACGGCGGAAATTTGGGACAAAACGGCGGGTTAACAGGCCAACTGTAAATCAGAACGGAGGTGTAGGAATACGGGGTAAAAGCGCATGGGCGGGTAAGAAGCCACCCCAATTGTTCTCTGAAATGAAGCAAATTTTTCAGTCTCTTCATTTTGCCCAAGACGAGCGTTAATGTCTAGCATTCGTCTCATGGGCAAGATTTTTTGACTGAAATTTAATCTTTATTTCGGGAGAATAATTGGGGTGGCTTCTTACCCCCCCATGCGCTTTTTACCCCGTCTTCCCCATGACAATTTTTTTTAATCTATACTATATATATAATTGTTAGTTTTGTATTTCATGTAATCACATTTTATATTTTCGACATTCAACATTTTTCACTAGAAGCATTCATATACAAAATTATAGTCTATTATGTTTTCCCTGCCATTTTTGGAAAGTAGATTTTTTTTGTACTGAAAAAACAGACTTTGAGATTGGGGTCGTCACTGAGGGGGGGGGGGGTTGTGCTTTGATTTCCTAGGAAAACCAGAGCAAAGTTAGTGGTTGCGATCCTCTGTAAAAGGTGTTTTCCTGTGACCTCGACTTGTTTCTAGGTCAAATACTCCATCCGGCAGGGTGCCCTTTAAACTTCGACAGCTGCAGCTGTTGGTAAAGTCATACTACCCGCCCAGAGTCCCGGGTTTGCGATTGGTTTGTGTGTCGTGTGTGTGTCTTAATATCGATTGTCTTTAAAAAAACTACGTTTGGACCTTGATTAAATTGCAGAGGGGTTAGACAGCTTGTAAAAGTAAGCTTCCTTTCATGACCATGAAACCGAAATTTTCCTTCTTTGGCTATGTAATTTTTCCTCCCAGCTTTATTCGTGACTAGTGAACAAATCGCTGTCCAAATTTGTGTGGTTGTGTACCTATGGTGAAGGAAGTTTGCATAAAAGTTCAGCTGTATCTCGTGAACTATAACAGAAATCCTTCCAAATTTTGGGCTCTGTACTTTATGCGTTGTCTGTAGGGTGGGAAAGTGGTGTAGTTTATTGGGGTGGGTGAGAGGACATAACTCTGCCGGGTTGCATTGTCATATGCCTTGCTGCCGCTCGGCGATGCACTTACAATGCGTTCTGCTGCTCGGCGATGCCCTTTTTACTTAAGTGGCCTGTAGTAGTACAGCTTCGGTTGTCCCAAAGTCCTCTTTTCCGGTGTCGTCCCTACTGCAAAGACTTTTGATCAAATACGTAACAACTGGAAACAACAATTGCATGTATTCACATACATGCACACTGTCTCATGGACAATAACTAAACAAAATTGGATTTGTATGCATATTTAATTGCAACAAAGCAAACAAAACAGATTTGTATTATTCAATTTAAAGAAATATTACTAACATGACAGGATATCATAGACAAATATCAATTCACTCAACAACTTTAATCATCCCTGAGGAAATGAAAATGCGATTTGATTATATTTGAAACAGAATGTATTAACACACCATTCATTAGCCACTTTCCATGATACAAAAATCAAGTACGGGTAATATTGTAACATAGAAGATAACAAATAAAATTTCACAATAAATATGGATCATGTTTCCATTGGAACAACTTCTCTCACTGATATTTAGAAGCAAGGAATCTTATACAATTTAATAATGCTCATTAGTAGGGTACGAATGAAGAAGAACCAGCACCATCCGGACATAAACTTCTAATTGACATTTTTAGATAGTAAAATATGTGCTGAAAACGATGAGCTATGTTAACGCGCTGACAAATGTTCCAGCGTATTGTTATGGGCCCCAGAACACCCCCTCCCCCCTCCGCGTGGGGGCCTCGCGGCCCCAAATGAGAGTCGACACCAAATCACTAATATAGTTAAATGACACATCATCCTGGGGGTTTTCGAGGGCGCTGAGTCTGAAAATGGCCTTATTGTGGCGACCAGAGTGCATTATCATGTGCTAAGAGTCCCATAAGTGTAGTATAAAGCGATTTTGGCGTAACGAATGACACAATCAATCGGTATGTTCTACATTCTTACATATTTATCTCACTGACATCCATTTTGTTTATGTCATTGGTTTCCGAAATGATGATATCATTGTCATTGTCATTAGATGTCAAGATCACATGGTATGTGTTTAAGAACAGACATTGTCTTTAAAGATTCCACGAGAAGAGGACAATCATGATGACCGACACTCAACACTCGTCATCGCTTTCAAGAAGCGCATCAATGTCAAAATCTTCCTCTGCTTCTTCTTCTTTCTCTTCTCCCTCGTCGTGTTCCCCAGCAGCCAAGAGGTCGATCAGCGACACTGGTAGGATAGGTTGGCAGGACCACAGCGGTTCCAACACGTCATCTGCAGTCTTCACCCATCCCTGTCCATCGTCGTAGGGTTTGGGGCTCTCGAGAATGGCTTCATGAGCGCGCTTGTACAATGCAATGCGGTGGTTTACACGCTGAATGTGCGGCATCAGAGCAGAGTGGCAGGGAGGGAGGCGAGCTAGGTCGACTTTTGACTTTGAAGTTAGTTTCTCGTCGTCTCCCACCATCTTGCGAAGCAGCTTTGCGCGAACCACATCAATTAAAGTCTCACGACTTTGTCCGTAGATCAGGCAGGTGAAGTGTTCCAACAGCTTCGCTACCTGAGGCTTGACGTCCGGCCGATCCCAGTTGTCGCCAAGCTGACTGAAGGCAAGGTGAAACCTGGGGTTCTTCTCCAGCTTTTTGAGCGGCCCCACCTTCCCCTTCCCTTTGAAGGCACTGGTGCAGTCCTCCCCGCTGAACACATAATACCCAAGAAGAGTGGAAGAGTAGTCAGGCCCGAGGGACTCTGCAAGCGCCGATAGATTTACCACTTGCCGATGCTTCCCTGATCCAGTATCCAGAAACACAGTCAACTTGATGGCGTGGGCGTGGTGGACAAGAATAACACAGATGTCCGTGTCAGGGGTTCTGACCACAGCGTTCTTGTAACCCAGCGCTGCGGCATGATGTAGGTACAGCACCACCCTGGTGTCAGTCTATTCCTGGTTGCTGTAGATGGTGGGAACCTCCTTCATCTCGACCTGATAACACAAAGGTAATTTGAATTTAATTTGAAAATGCTGGCTCTGCAATTACCGAAAGATAATATCTTTGGCTTCAGCGAAATATAATTTAAATTTGAACTCACCTTGCCGTTTGAGGAGACGAGTTGATGAGCTCTCCCATCCACGATCAAGACTGCCATCTCAGTTTTCTCGAGTCTTGAAGCTGCCTGTTGATCACTCCATACTCGCAGCAAGAGCTGCCAGAACTGCTTCTTGTTGTCGTCATTGGCAAGGAACGTCTTGAAATCACTTGGCTTCCTGGTCGCTGGTCCATCCAGAATGATCTTCTCCGAGCTGCCTGGCCTCAACCTCTCCTGGGCCTTGATGAACTGTGGATGATAACTGTCCGTTGAGAACAAGAAGTGTTTCTTGGCCACCATCTGATCGAGAACCTGAAGGCAGATCTCACCGAAGGTTGGAGGGAGGTTTGCAAGGGTATGGAGCAGCGCCATGCCGTCCTGGATGAATAGGGCGTCGTCTGGGTATTGCGGGTCTTCGGGGGCTATGTCTTCCAGAAGGTAGTGCAGCATGGCGGCTTTGTTAGTCTTGCAGAAAAAGCCATCTGGTGTCCCGAGCCTGGGGGGTACAGGCATCAGGCAGAACGTCATGAGTTTGTCCAAGTCTAACGGTTCATCTAGTCTCTGAGACTTGACTAGGAGCAGAAACGCGAGGTCACTCTGCACCTGGTACTGGAGGGCCTGCAATGGAAAGTATTACATTTTAACAGCGTTAAATACAACTTTCAGTCCTTCGAATGATGTTTTTGTTTTGCTTCTTGCTCGAAATTATTGAAAACCAATTATTCCAAACGCTGTTTTACTTTATCGACTACTGGTGGCCGTGAATGGTATTTGTTTTGAGAACGAGTAATGTAAAATAAATAGTTCAAAACAGTAGCCCAAAGGCAGTGGACTGGCCACTTACCTTGCCTTCGGAGGATGTGAGTGTGACCTTCTTGCTGCACGCCTCCATGGTCTTCAGCTTCTGCCTTTTTATGGGGTCAAAGAAGCTTGCTGGCTCTCCACTCTCTAGACGGTCGAGGAAGTCGGCTTTGGCGACCTTGCCTGCAGCTTCTGCACAAAGAACGTCCTGTTCGACGTCCATGGGGACTGGGGCACCGGAAGCCAGGGAGTACAGCCTGTTTTTGTCTGCGATGGAGAAGGGGTTGGTGAAGTTCTTCACAGCAGTGAGGACACGCTGAACAGCATCCTCGCACTTCTTGATTTCCGCCTTCTCCAGTTCGCGATGTCTCCTCGCTTTCGGGCAGTCTGGATCATCGATGAGGTTCACCATCTCTAGTTTTTTTTCCGTAGAACTGAGCCCGTGCAGACGTTGTACGACACCATCTTTGGTACGCCCCAAACTGGCAGTAGAGTCCAGTGAAGCCACCTGCAAACATTAACAGTATCTGATAGTCAAATGTTGGAAAAAGAATGTGATCTATGAAAATACGTGATTTTGTTTTGTAGTTCGAAATTGTTTGGTTGTGCTTTAAACGGTTTTTTCAATGCAATTAGTTTCCCTATAACGTCAGATGAATCAACATTGCACTGCTGAAAGGTGGTCATATGATACCTGATGATTTGGCGAAGCGCATGAATGTTTCCTCCATGGTCTTGTTGACTGCACTGAGTGCCCCAGGGATCATCGAGCGGGCCACAGCAATTGCGCCCTTGGTGAGCAGGTCCTTTGCTCCTGGATGTGTCTTCTCCAGATTCGTCAGGTGCACCTCCAGCCATGTCATATATCTGCGGGTATAAAGAGGAACGATAATGCAGTTATTAAATCCAAGTGAATACCATTATTATGTATTGTGTGCATGACTGAATGTCTTTATTCATTTCAAACGAATTTATCTTATTCCGTAGATTTGTACTGTACAAAAACAAAATAGCTTACATACTGGAAGCAGTACTTTGTGCGCTTTATTGAACACATATCAATGTCATTATTATTTGTGCAGTTCAAGATAAGTTGTGCGTATAAGCATTAATTATTTTAGAACCTCATTTAGAGGTCTCAGTCAAAAATATTACTTTGAGCAATTCAATTGTAAAAACCTGGAGTAGTTGTGTCCGTCAAATGCAAAGAAGAGCGGCGCCATTTCCCCGTTACATTTGTGGAACAACGGAAGGTTGTTGGTCTTGACGGAGTGGAGGAGCATGAAGACTAGATGACAATGCTCGATGAACACAGTGACATCCAAACCATGTTATTCAGAACAAAGTCCAACACAAGAGACAACATGATTGGAGGCTTGTCATTATTTATGTAGAAATCACTTAAAACTACCCTTATGTGACTCTTAGCACATGATAATGAACTCTGATCGCCAAAATAAGGCCATTTTCAGACTCAGCGCCCTCGAAAACCCCCAGGATGATGTGTCATTTAACTATATTAGTGATTTGGTGTCGACTCTCATTTGGTGCCCCGAGGCCCCAACGCGGAGGGGGGAGGGGGTGTTCTGGGGCCCATATCAATACGCTGGAACATTTGTCAGCGCGTTAACATAGCTCATCGTTTTCAGCACATATTTTACTATCTAGAAATGTCATTTAGAAGTTTATGTCCGGATGGTGCTGGTTCTTTAATTGTCGGACTAAACTACATGTCTTGTTTACACTTCTACAGTACCAGGTTGAAGACATAAGTCGAAAATCCATGCTCTCAAAGGGGGTGTTTGGTGAATTATTGACCAAGACAATTTAATAATGCCAGAGCATACATTTGTATTCACAAATTTGCAGGTGGAGTTATCCCTATCTGGTGTTTACACACCAATATAATTTTGAAGACATGCTGATATTCGCAAACATAGCCAGCCAAAGACAGACATAGTAGGCCTAACTTTGTCTCAGTTAGGCACATAACGGCAGCATGACGCATCTACGCACATAATTATGACAGGAGACTGTCCGATTGATCGACAAAGAGAAAGAAGGCAAAGATGCAGATTAACACACCCCCTGACACCATTTTCTTGTTTTTTTCAGTTTTGCCTTTCTTACTGAAGATTGAGCACATAATAAAAATAATTTTAAATTTAGAGTTAATTTTCATGCTAACAGTAGAATATAAGGCACAAGTGATAAATCCCTATGAACCAAGACGTTGAATCTGCATCTTAGCCAGGAAGACGACACAAGCATGGAATACACCCATTTGTATATATCACGCATCAGAATTGTCTGAGGTCCAATCCTCTGAAAACCGCGGTAAGTTCCAAACAAGACCAAAAAAGGGGCATAATTCATTCTGAAATTTCTTTAAAAAGTTATCTGACTTTGAAAAGACTACCTTAGAACCAATGGTAAAACCTCTGCCACCTCCCCAAAAGAAAAGCCAACTGAACTGTATTCAGAGAAGAGACACAAAGCATACATACTGTATCCCCAACACGGAATGACGCACACCTGAGAATAACTCAACATGAAACAGAAATAAAGTGAACTAGCCTATATTCTGAATAGGACATCGACTGGTTTTACTGCTTCAGTGAGCTGTAAGTCATATTAATAATAATGATAATGAGGAAAAGATGTCCCATATGTGCCTTCCCAGGTCGAGAGGACGTAAAACTCAAATTTACGATAATGAGGAAAATTTACATAGCGCCCTATGTAGGCTACAGGGCGCATTACACAGAATTGAAATGGAATAAAAACATGAAACAAAAATCCAATAACACGAGCAAACAAAACAATAGCGGTCAGACTTTGTTTGGCCGGTACAAATGCACATATCAATCAGCAACAACAACTGCTGTAACTACTACTACTACTACTACGACTAGTACTACTACGACTAGTACTACTACGACTAGTACTACTATTACTACTACTTCTACTATAATAGGCCTAATACACGTATGCATTGTCACTGTGTTGCCATGGGAAAATATAAATATATCGTGAATAATGTTAACGTGTACACAGACTGCAAAGAGCATAGACTAAACATGCACGGTGTAGCCTATGCAAGGTCTAAATACAATTTTATGATCTCCAGATCTTTCAGCGCAACGTCTTTTCTTTTGTAACCGTGTGTCTTGGAGAGCGAGAGTGTATATCCTTTTTTCAACGATATCTATGTATCCATGCATAACTCACCTTTTGTCCGTCTGTGTGTTTGTGTTTGTCCAAAAACCGATGGCCATAGTCCGTAAACGATGAGCCATAGAATCCAAACCGTTATAAATGATTGATCAAGAACTCCACAGGAATGTAATTAGCAGCAATTTGAAACTCTAATACAAACCTCTTCTTCTTTCGATTGGGGATGTATATCCCGCCCCACGTCCAAAGTCTCCACGTAGACTACAATAGATGATGTTCGGGGGAAAAACTAGGGGAGAGCACTTCGTGAAAATTAGAGTTGTTTACCTCCATTACTCGGTCAAATACCATAGCAACAATGCAACAATGGCGTCGAAGCTTGAAACCGCAGGATGCGAGTCAGTGACTTGCAAACCTTTTTTTTTTAGAAAAATAAGGGGTGGCCAGTTGCTACAAAGTGATAGAACTTGCAAACTGTGAAGTAAAAATATAAATTACATCAAATTTAGAATGACGCACTGCGTTCTACATGCTGTGTGTCTCCTCAAACACACGAGGCGACGGCTGAGGATCTACCTGAAGGTAGAGTAGCTTCCCCTGTTTGACCGATTGAATTAGACGAAATCACTCCCACACACCATGAAATTACTCCCCTTCATTATTTCCGAACAATTCCTATTGGCGAATAGGATGTATGTGAATTCGTGTAATTCATTCCACCGACACAACATGGCCTTAATGGAATGGGCTTTAACGTGTGTCAAGATCTTCTCTGCCAAGGAATCAAAGGACTCGCTCAGTTACTCAAACCTGTGGATACCACACCAGAAAGCATAAAACTAAAACCTATGTACATTCTTGCTGGGCACCACAAAACAATTCAATGAAGCCCGTTTCGAACTACCTAATTCTTGTTTATCTGTTTTGATTGCAATTATCGCACCTTCGTAAGGTCACTCATTGATTTCATCAGCTGTCTTTATACTTTTAAGCTTTTTTTTCATTCAGTGTAGGATTGATTTCAGCACGTTAAACTTAGGGTGTGTTGTTTTACCTTTGCTCGTATCATCTGAATAAAATCCATGTCCATGTCATTTTGCATAAATTTGTGTTTTACTGTGAAGATTGTTCATTGTGCACTATATTCACCCACGCATGCGCGTACGCACGCAGACACACACACACATCAATTACATTTAATGCAAACTTGTAAACACTACAATATGCATCAATGTCCAGAAATGATGTCCAATACAAAAATGCAAGATGGCGGAACCATATAAACTGTACTCCCAGTTCAAGGTAACAAATCAACTCCCTTAAGAAGGGAGGTAAAAAAAAATATTCTAGGGCCACTGTTGTTTTTTTTGGTTTAAAAAAGTCCTATATTGGTATGGGAATACTGATAAATTTAATATTTTACTTCCCCCCCCCCCCCCCCAAGATCACTCACACACACCATGATATGTGTGGATACATTATTGGTAATCGCTTATTTATGTTGGACCGTCTTCAAACTAAAGATGGTTCCCAAGTAGGCATAATTATGTTTCCACACTCGATCATGGTAATCTAAAAAAATTCAAATAAAATGCACAATTGTTGTAAAACAAATCATTTCTTTACTTTAAGAATGCCCAATACCCTGAAGCCGATGTCATATGCCCCTACAAAACCTTGCCTGAGATAACTCCCATTAAGAGAATATGTAGTCTTTTGAATGAGTAAATACAAACTTTTAGAAGAGCGACTTGCAAACATTTGTTTTAGAAAAATTACACATACACATGCACACACACATCAATTACTTTTAATGCAAATTTGTAAACACTACAATATGCATCAATGTCCAGAAATGATGTCTAATACAAAAATGCAAAATGGCGGAGCCATATAAACTGTGCTTCCAGTTCAAGGTAACAAATGATCTCCCTTGTGAAGGGAGGTAATTTTGTAGTCTAGGGTCATTGCGGGTTTGGTTTCTTTTGTTAAATATTTTCCTATATCAGCGGTATGGGAATACTGAAAATTTTAATATTTTACAGAAACAAAACAACATTTGTTGGGTGACACCTTTTCACTATACCTACTTCGGTTTAAATCAATTTCATGACTTTGAAGTAATCAGTGTCTTTGTAATATTCAAAAGTTTGTCACTGGGAATACGTTGATATGGCTTGCTATTCTATGAATCTGACATGTGTCCCGTAACACACAGACTTATTTGTATTTACAAATGTCCCATATGTGTCCGATTCACACCAAGAGGACGTAAAACACCATTTTCGTCGTCCCGTAACACACGATTCATAATAATCATTGTAGCCGTACCATAGCCGATGAGGTTTTACCGAGGCGTGGTTACCGCTACACATATCTGTATTTAAAAAAAATCGGGACTTTGCTGGTGTGGCACTGCCTCTGGGCATTGTCCCCAGTAATGTTCCCACCATCTTTGTATTTACAAATGTTCATATGTGTCTATGACCGAGAGGACGTAAAACACCATGTTTCATTCATTCATTCCCGTAACATGTCCCGTATGTGCCCGCCCGGGTCGAGAGGACGTTAAACCCCAGTTACCAACCAACCACCAACCGTGCCGCATACAATATTACATCTGTGGCGGTACCATAGCCGATGAGGTTTAACCGAGGCGTGGTTACCGCTGCACATATCTATATTGTTAAAAACTCGGGACTTTACTGGTGTTGCACTGCCTCCGGGCATTGCAGCCAGTATTGTTCCCACCATCTTTGTATTTACAAATGTCCCATATGTGTCTATGACCGAGAGGACGTAAAACACCATTTTTCATTCATTCGTGCCGCATACAACCACCATCATCAACAGGAAGATCCAGTCTTCAGGAACACTGTCTTATAAGAGGCTACGCCTAATTAGTGTGTGTGTGTGTGTGTGTGTGTGTGTGTGTGTGTGTGTCTGTTAGTGTGTGCGTGCGTGTGTTTGTGTGTCTGTATATGTCTGTGTGTCTATCTGTGTCTGCGTGTGTCTGGGTGTTTCTGTGTTTGTCTCTGTGTCTCTGTGTGTGCCTGTGTCTATGCGTGTCTCTGTGTGCCCGTGTGTCTGTGTGTGCCTGTGTGTATATGTGTGTCTGCGTGTGCCTGTGTCTGTTGCTTTTAGCTGTATTCACCCCCCAATTACGATGACTTTAATTAAGAAGTATGAATATTGATTTTAATTTAACGACTTCAAACGGCGTTGGTTGTTTGCATTGACTGAGCTACGCAAACATGTATCTGCAATCAATCACACCTAGGACTACAGGCACACAAGCAATTACAAAGAACATTAACCTACAGACAAACGAAAAAGGTAGGCCTGTAAAAAATTTCACAAATACGCACGCACGGGCGACAACACATACGCACGCGCGTGCATACGTATCCATACGCGTGTATTTGGGCATGTGTGCGTAAGTGTGTATTCGTGTGAGCATGTGTGTGTAAGTGTGTGCAAGCGTGTATATATATATATATATATATATCGCGGATTCATAGGATTTACCTCAGATTTATATATATATATATATATGTGTGTGTGTGTGTGTGTGTGTGTGTGTGTGTGTGTGTTGTGTGTGTGTGTGTGTGTGTGGGGGGGGGGGGGGTATGTGTGTGTGTATGTGTGTTGTGTGTGTGTGTGTGTGTGTGTGTGTGTGTGTGTGTGTGTGTGTGTGTCTGAATAGGGTGTCATAATTAGAGACAACATGTTCATGTCAACTGTCATAATTATTACATTAGGTCTACATTGATTTTCAAACAATTATAGACTATGCTTGCCTAAGGCTGAACACTCTCGTGCTAGCGCCTGCTCATGCTCGCTCTCTCTCTCTCTCTCTCTCTCTCTCTCTCTCTCTCTCTCTCTCTCTCTCTCTCTCACACACACACACACACACACACACACACACACACACACACACACACACACACACACACAGAGCAAAATATACTGCGAAAGAGAGAGAGAGAGAGAGAGAGAGAGAGAGAGAGAGAGAGAGAGAGAGAGAGAGAGAGAGAGAGAGAGAGAGAGAGAGAGAGAGAGAGAGACAGAGACAAAGAGAGAGAGAGAGAGACAGAAAGACAGAGAGACAGAGAGAGAAGAGCGAGAGAGAGAGAGAGAGAGAGAGAGAGAGAGAGAGAGAGAGAGAGAGAGAGAAGAGAGAGAGAGAGAGAGAGAGAGAGAGAGAGAGAGAGAGAGAGAGAGAGAGAGAGAGAGAGAGAGAGAGAGAGAGAGAGAGAGAGAGAGAGAGAGAGAGAGAGAGAGAGAGAGAGAGAGAGAGAGAGAGAGAGAGAGAGAATGGGTTATAAAACCTCGTTAGAAAGAAACAGAAAACGAAGGTTGAAGCAATCATGTTGACAGACCGCTACTTACACAAGGGCTCTACGAACCAAACTGCCTTTAACCCTTTCACTGCTATCCGCGATGAGTATACAACAGCAGACCCTATGCCCTGGGACGACTCGGATCCCTTTGTCAGTGCACGTGCCCGCGAGGTTGTGAAGATGGTGACCAAGTGTTATGTGCGACAGTTCCTTGTTTTCATAGGGGCTCCTGGCAATGTCATCTCTGCCATTGTTTTCATGAAGGTATATTGTGTAGCAGTAGCAGTTACGTTTTTCATTCGTCGTGTGATTGTTTGCTGTTGTTGATGTGGTGTTTCTTTTGGGGGTTTATTAACTAGTGAATACTCATAACAAGATATAAATCGATCAAACTATCAAGAAATTTCGTTTATGGAAACGTAAAGAACATACACTCGCCCCGTGTTTCAGCTAAAAGGTGTGTGCTTTTTTGTTTTTTGTTTTTTTTTAGAAAATGAAACAAAACAAGAAAGATACAGTAAACCTTTAAAAGATTTTGTTTGTGTCACCATGCAGTTTTGGACACGGGCAACACTTCATCCACGATTTCAACACATAAATCCAAAAACAAACAAGCAATTTCAGAATTAATTTTTCAAAATTTTCTGTTTGTGTGCTTGAAAATAAATGTGCCCACAAGTGTCGCAAGGACAACACAACTTAAAAACCGTTTCCCGCTGACCAAAGACCCCAAGATCCATCTATTCTTCTTCTTCTTCTTTCTTCTTCTCTTTGGAGCCAACGATCATTAAATTGATCATTCTGGCACCCTTACAGGAAAATTAGACTGAAAAAAGGGGGGTCGGTTTCATGACAGACGTGACAGATTTTGACGGTGCAAAATCCGCCAGGGAACGGCAAAACGTTTCTGTCCACGTGAAATTGCATTGCTTGGGTTTGTAATGATGGAATGATTGGAAAAAAATGAAAAAAGAATTAATATCCAAATAATAAGCCCATCCTTTGCCTACACGGGAACGGGAAATTCCATTAACCCAAAACAGCCGTTTTGGCGGGTTTTTTTCTCTCTTTTTTCTTAGCTGATCAATTCTTCCTTAAAAATAACTCATTAAAATCCTTTTGCAGCTTTTCAGAACAATTATGCTTAATTGACAACAAAGAAGGCAGGATTACTATAAAGAAAATGTAGGCCCTAAATGTTAAAAATTCCTTCACGCAACTAACAAGATTTCCAGATTGCACATTTCCAACATCGGATGCAATTTGTTTGGAAGTGATACTTCTTCTTCTTCTTGGTTCGCTCATACTGTTTCCTGTCACATGAGCGTAGATGCGTCATGCTGCCGTTATGCGCCTAACTAACAAATAGTTAGGCCCAGCATGTCCGACTTCGGCTGAAGAATTCTTTGTAAGAATTTATAGAAAAAGAGGCAGGAGAATGGACCAGTAAGATAGAAAGATAGCAGATGACAGTAAGCAAAGGGAAAAGGCAGAGTCAAAGAGAGTGACAGATTAGAGGAAGTTACAAGCACAGAAATTCCAGAAGGTGGGGGAAGTATTTGTACGAAAGACACCCCCCGGTATCCCCACGGGGGGAGGAAGTGATACATTAATCTCCATTAAATTTCGTTTCATTCGGCTCACATTTAAAAAACCAACCACGTTCTGTATCTTACAGCTACATTGACAACAAGCAGACACACAAAAAGCTGTAAATAAAAACCCAGTTAAGTGCTTTAACCCATTCGGTAGAGACACAATGCAATAGGCTATGTTTCTGTAGACTGCAAATGTGAGGATGCAATACGATGTCCTGCGTACAGGAGCCTAAATTGTGTTTATTGCATCCTTCCATACATGTGTGCGTGCGTGTGTATTGTGCGCGCGCGTGTATCCATATACGTTTGTGTGCATGCGAATGCTTGTGTGTCCATTTTCAGCAAGGTTTATCAGACAGAATCCACCTTCTGCTATTTTCGCTGGCCATAGCCGATTTCTCTAACCTGATGTCCCACCTTCTCCTGATCCCTGACTGCTATTTCACTGACCCCGTGCACATCTCCAACTGGTTGACCGTGGTCAACGCCAAGATGCTCAGCGTGTCCATGTGCACCAACTTCATCACTGGCACCCACATCGTGCTGGTCAACGTGGACAGGTGTCTGTCCGTCGCCCTGCCCCTCAGGGCCAGGACTCTGCTCACATACAGGTAACAATGACTGGAACAATATGAGACTCACTTTTTTTTCTTTCTTTTTTTAGGACACTGAAAATGTCCAGTCCTGTGCTCGTAGTCCCAGACTCACTTCTCACTATTTGAGCTATATTTTACAGCTGCTTTAGCAGGTTAGTTGTTTGGAAGGTCCCGTGTGCGAACGCACGCACAAGATCTTGCGCGCACGTTAACCCTTTCACCGCCAATGTCGCATTTTTGCACCACCATGATTTATCACCCATGTCATTAAGAGCCTTAAAATCAGGGTCCTTTATCCAATGATCTAGTGTTCTCAATTTTTGGAAGTAAGGATGGGACTTTATATTTAGACATGTCACAGAGAAATCCCCAATATTGCAGATAAAAATATTTTCTCTACCCATGTAGATTTAATGGAAAATTGCTGCTGAAAATGGCTGGCGGCGAAAGGGTTAAACCCCATTCCATTATTCGGTACGAGTAGGCCGCGTGTGTGCCTGTGGAATGGATGACAGGAACTCACAAAGCATGCATCCTGTGCGCCAATAGCAGTCTAAACGAAGACTTTGGGCGTGGGGCAGGATAAACATCCCCAATAAAGAGAACAAAGAAAAAAGGTTTACATTTTAATCACTCGTATTTTTCTTTCAGCTTGGTGAAGATTTTGGTCTGTATAAATCTTGTCGTCTGCTTGTTGGTTTCATGTGTGCGGATTGGATTGATTCAGTCGTTCTGTGTGTGATGTGCATCGATTCTCGATTCTTCTTCTCTTCTTCTTCTGCCAATAATGTCCACCTGCCGTAACCGGCAATTAGTGACATGTACTGGGGTACAAAGAATTATGCAGCGCAGGAAAAACAAAAACAAAAATAATAAGTCTAAACAGATAAGAGGACGTGCACGACAGAGCACCCCTGGCTAGTCCGAGAACACCCAGCCGCACACGGGGGTGGGGGTGGGGTGGGGGGGGATATTGGGGGGGGTGGGGTAGTAGTGCTTTTAGTCAGGGAGCTTCAGCACCTTCGAGGTGAAGGAGCTGAGCGTGGGGGACTGGACTGTCTCTGATAGTAGGGAGTTCCGGTTCGGGGGAAGAAAGAGTTGTTGCGGTAGTCGGTTCTGGCGGGGATTCTTTGGAACTGCTTGTTGTGGTTTTATCTTCTGCTGCTGAGGGGCATGGGTTTGAGGGCGCTGCATTTCACACAGGCCAATCCATTTGTGATCTTGTAGATCATGGATAGCCTGGAAGCGCGGCGGCGCTTGATCAGTGAGAGATGGCCATTGTAGCTGGTGGAGCATGGTGCTGACACTGGAAGATGTTCGGTTTTCAAGAGAGAAGATATTTTGTGGTGGAAGCTTATTGAAGTATGTTTGGTTTTCAGCTTTTCCCGCCTGGGGACGTTGTTGACGTTACGTGCGTGGGCGAAGCTGATTCGCGAGGTTGGGCCTGCGCTGGGTGACTGCGGTCGGCCTCTCTTTATTGATAACGACTGATGACGCGCGTTTCTACAGACGTGGATAAGCGTCCGCCATTCTGGCAAGGTTGCTGCGCATGCGTGAAGCGTCGTAACTTGCGATCATGGAGAAAACCAAGGCAAAAGAGAAGATCAAGTACGTCGAAAAGTTGGGAGCACTTGGAAGGAGATGCTAGAAATCGTTACCTACATAATTTGATGCTTTTAAATGGATTTGATCCATACGATTCGACAGATGAGTGGGGTTATGATATCAGTATCATTCCACCTCTCAATTTTCCTGGCCTCGTCAGTGAGGCCTACTTTGTTTGCTGCGTGAGCGCTTACACGTTACGGAGCAGTTGTAGTGCTAAACAAGCCCACAATCGCTAAGATTACAAAACAAAAATCCATCATAAAATGTCAAACCATGTTCTTAGTGTTAGAGTTGCTACCCCCATCCCCCCCCCCCCCCCCCCCCTCCCTCTCTCTGTTGTTGTTCTTCAGTTCTTCTTCTTCTTCTTCCAATATAGTTGTCAAAGTCAGTTCTGACTATTATTACAACTGAAAAGGGCGAAGAGGTCGAAGAGAAAGGAAAAACAAAAGAAAAGAAGAAAAACAAAAACAAAGGAGAGAGAGAGAGGGAGACACTGGACACTGGACACTGGAAAACTTTATTTGACAAGAGAGAGAGAGAGAGAGAGAGAGAGAGAGAGAGAGAGAGAGAGAGAGAGAGAGAGAGAGAGAGAGAGAGAGAGAGAGAGAGAGAGAGAGAGAGTGGAGAGAGAGAGCTTTGGTGGGTAGACAGCCAGACAACAGGCCAGACTGGGACCGTTCAGCGGAACCCAGCCATGATGCCGGCCCAACCACTGCCTACCCTTGGGTCTGGAGCTTTTAGTGCTCTGCCAACAGCCTCCTGAAGAAGGCCTTGGCAGAAGTGGCCTGAACAGTTTCTGGAAGCAGGGCGTTCCACTCTGTGATGGCACGGGGGAAGAAGGAGGAGCTGCGCTGCTGGGTGCGGCAGGGGATCCTGCTGAACTGCTCGTTGTGCCCTCTTCTCGCTCTTGCAGCTAAGGGCTGCAGATGTTCGCACCTGACCTGGAGCTGCCCTTTGAGGATCTTGTAGAATGTTGTGAGCCTTGTGGCGGCTCTTCGTTTTTGCAGCGTGGGCCACTCCAGTTTGGTGAGCATGGCAGTCACGCTGGACTTTTGATGATAGTCATTCATGACGAAGCGTGCTGCTCTATGTTGGACTGCCTCAATGTCGTTGATGTTTCTCTGTGTTGTGGGATCCCACACGCTTGAGGCATATTCAAGATGAGGACGGACAAGTGCTTTGTAGGCCTGTTCTTTCATGTTCTTCTGATTCGTCTTGAGGGTCCTTCTGATGACGCCAAGGGTGTTGTTGGCTTTGGCCACAATGTTGTCTATGTGGGTGTCCCACTTGCCGTCATCCTCCAGTGTGATTCCCAAGTACTTTGTGGAGGCCACTCTCTGCCATTCTTGATCGTGGAGGGAGTACATGGGGGAGGTGGTGGTAGTCCTCCATGTGACATGCATGACACTGCATTTGTCTGGGTGGAATTGCATGTCCCACTCATGTTCCCATTGTTCCAGTGCCTGCAGGGCTCCCTGTAGCTGCTGGTTTTGTTGGTCTGCCTGCTCTCGATACAAGATGGTGTAATCAGCAAAGAGGCGGGTAGGAGAAGCCACTCTGTCTGGGAGGTCATTAATGTAGACCAGGAAGAGACAGGGGCCGAGGATGCTACCCTGGGGGACTCCCGATTTCACGGCGACAGGATCGGACCGGCTGCCCTCCACAACCACAGTCTGAGTTCTGGTCATCAGGAAGTTTGAAATCCATTTCTTGATAGATCCTCTGATGCCGTAATGCTCCAGTTTGTGGGTCAGCAGACTGTGGCTGACTTTGTCGAACGCCTTTGCAAAGTCCGTCACTATGACGTCTGTAGGGGATTCATTTTCCATGTTGCTGGAGAGTTCTTCTGTGAATTCCAGTAGCTGGGACTCACAGGATCGACCGGAATGGATTCCATGTTGCTGAGGACAAAGAATGTTGTTGTTTTCCAGGTGAGTCATGATGGAGCTGACCAGAATGTGCTCCAATATCTTGCAGGAGATGCTTGTTAAGGATATTGGGCGGTAGTTTCCATGCTCATAATGTTGGCCTTTTTTGTAGTCGGCAAGGACTTCACCTGACTCGAGCGATGTCGTGTAGACAGCAGTCAGGATTGGGGCGATCTCTGAGGTCAATACTTTCAGGACCCTTGGAGAGATCTCGTCGGGTCTAGGCGCTTTGTACGGGTCGAGTGATCTTAACAGCTTCTTGACGCCAGAGGAGGTGATGTTGATGGTGTCCAGTGTTGGATGTTGTTCTGCTGGGGCTGTCATGGTGCATTTCTGGCAGAATTCTTCCTCGGTGTACGCTTTGCCGTCACTGAAAGCCTCAAAGAACTTGGTGTTGAGAAGGTCAGCCTTTTCCTTGGGGTCTGTGATGAGAGCACCGTTTTTCTTCAGTGGAGGGATGCTGGCCGCTGAAGCTCGTTGGTGCTTAATGTAGGTCCAGAATCGCTTGGTTGATGGCGCTTTGGTTGCCTCGTCGGACGAAAAGCTTTGCAACATATCTCCAGTACGCTCTCCTCAATTATCTCTGGACTTCGCGACGCAAGTATTTCAGTTCGGTCCGGAGCTCCTCAATGCCTGTTTTCCTCAATCACCTATACTTCCTGTCCCTCTTGCGAATCAGACGTTGCAACCCAGGGTTGACCTGCTCGGCGGCATGTGGTTTTACGGGGGATGTGCTTGGCGATGCTTTCTAGGAGGCTTCTCTTGAAGAAGGTCCACAGTTCTTCACTTGTTGCGGTTGGCTTCATTTCGTCCACTTTATCTTTCAGGGCTGCCATGTCTTCCTTCAAGGCATCCCAGTTGGCCTCGTTGTACAGAGGGAGGGACCGGGGAGGGCCGTTCTTTATCAGTACTCTTGTCTTCACCTCAAAATACACAACGTCATGGTCGGATAGACCGGGCACTGGCTCCACTCGGGGTACTAGGTGGGGGCTGTTTGTGACGACGATGTCAAGAGTGGTGTTGTCTCTTGTTGGAAATGTCACAATCTGTTCCAGACCGTTGTCATTTAGCAGGTCCATGAAGACTCTGTGGAGACCAGGGGAGGGACATGGAGATTTGATGGTTGCTGTATTCTAATCAAAACCAGGAAATTTGAAATCACCCACTAGGTATACATTTGGGAGGTGATCTCTCTAGTTGCTTTCTGTATGGACTCTTTGGACATTTGGGTCAGGCTGGTGGCATCGGCGCAATCGGGTCTGTAGTAGGCGCCGATCAGGGTTGGGCGGGAGCTCCTTGTGGTGGGTAGGAGTTTGATCCATAGGAGTTCGCAATCAGTGTTCAGGTGTTCCATTGTGCTACACTGGATGCCTTCCTTTACAGCGTTGAGTACTCCGCCTCCCTGTCTATTTCTGTCTTTGGAAAAGATCTGAAAAGTGTCCAGTAGGATTTCGTTGCTTTTAATGCTTTCATCTAGCCATGTTTCCGTCCCTATGATGATGATATCAGGCTTGAGGCTGCTTACTAGGTTTGGCTTCTGAGGTCTTTTGGAGAATGCAGATTGGAAAGTAATGTTGCGGAGGCAGAGAGGACGGTCTTTCTGTTCATTTTGCTGAGACTGTCTAGTAGGTGTTGAGGCATGAAGTGGCGTGAAGCCATCTGCGTTGGAGGGGACTGACATGTCGCTGAGTGCGCTGCCTTCTGAAGCTTGCTCTACTTCAACACCATGCCGGTCAAAAGCTGTTCCACTCCAGTTGTTATTGTCACAGATGTTACAGTGCCACGTCACATCAGTTTCGTTCAGGTCAGAGTAGGTTTTGGTATGGATGTTTTGACAGGCGGTGTGGTACCAAAGACCACAGGTCTCACAGGCCACTGCGCGCTGGTTCCAGCCAACAGTTAGGTCGCATACACCACAGGGGGCATAGGAGTTGTGTGATGTGCTGGTAGGAGAGTTGGGGATTGAGGACATTTTGGAGTACAGGTAAATAAGACTGGCAAGAATGACCAAAGTTGAGCACATGAGATGCACTGTAGACATATGTTTGGGTTTCAATATACTGTCAGTTTTCATTGAACTTAAGTTTAGTAGAGTATAAAAAAATTATTACTTCTTCAGTTTATCATAGAGACAAGATTATTTTGGTAGATTCAACAGGTGCTGGTTCATGGGTTTCTGGCAAGTCAGTTTCAATCACTTTCCGTGTCGGTTGTCACTGTTGTTGACAAGTATTGCTGAGTCAAGTCAAAATGATCTTTATTGAGGGTTAAAGAATAAGCTAACAAGGCTTTTTTCCATCCTGCCCTCATACCTGAGTGGTATCTTGAGCCTTGAGACGTTTTCACAGCCAAGATTGAAGATATAATAAGAATTCTCCTACCTTGATGTTGCAGTAGGTATGCAGTGTAGCCACTGTAGGTGTTGATGGTTGAAGACCTGGGAAGCTGGAGGCGAAGTACTGAAATGGTAGAAGTATCTGGAGTTGGTCAGATGAAACTGCTGCATGTAGGCCTAGCCGCCATCTTTCAGTCAAGCAGTGTGAGTACTCGTTTTCAAAGTCAGAAAACAACTCGTTTCGCTGAAAATTGGTGCTTTTACCGGTTATAGGTTGAGATATTCTACTCACGTATTTGGACAGTAAAAGATTGAAATAAAAGGATAATAAGACCATACAATACTTGAAAAATAACAAAAAGGAAACAAAACGATTAGTGCAAGAAAGAAGAGGTGTTTCCTATGTGTGACCTATCGCCCAGTTTAACATCCTTCCACTAAAAGTGATTCAGACAAGTGTGTGTGTGTGTCTGTGTGTCGCTGTGTGTGTGCTTCCTGTCAATTCAGTACCCATAAACAATTTATGGTAGGCTTAGTTTAGATTCATTAAGTTAGAAAAACAAAAATGATTATCAACGAGTGCGGGAGGTGTGTGTGTGTGTGTGTGTGTGTGTGTGTGGGGGGGGGGGGGGTGTTATGACACTGTGTGCACAATATTTACAATTATCACAACTTGACAAGTCATTTAAGATCAATCAAGAGCTGGGGGGGGGGGGGGGGGGGGGGGGCAGATGGAAGAGAGCTACAGTGTTGCCTTACAAGCCAACACGATATTTACTAATAGCCAAGACATCTTTTACAGTGAAAATCACTTAACTCAAAATTGAAGTGACTGAAATTCTATTTTGAGATAGCCAGTACTTTTAAATAAAAGGACTTTTTAACATATGGATTATTAAAATGGGACCACAAAGTTATTGTGAGTTATCCAGTCTTATCAGGAATCCACTGTATTCTGATATATTTTTCAGATCATTGTAAAGCCTTTGTAGATAAAATTGCAATTTTGTTAGTAACCATAACATAACATAACATTCATTTGTATGATTTACCAGTGTGTGTAGTGTTGTGTATGTGTGTGTGTATGTATGTATGTATGTATGTATGTGTGTGTGTGTGTGTGTGTGTGTGTGTGTGTGTGTGTGTGTGTGTGTGTGTGTGTGTGTGTGTTTTGCATTCAGAGGCTGAATAAAAAAACAATACCAGTAATTTAGCTGTAGCCCCAAGCTCTTCACCTGAGCTTTGCATGGATTTTGTGGATCCAGTAAAACCATTTCTGCTCCCAAAGTCACTTGTGCAACTGAAGGATGAAGAAAATGATTATTTGTGTCAGACTTGGGCCATTGTGAAATCAACTTTTACTGTCAACAGATTCAGCAGCTTAAAATTTGACCATGGCTTAATAAACAGAAGTTGGTGTGTCCTGTTGATTAACAATGCAAAATATGTGATGGATTAGGGTACTACCCAAATAACATTGGTCTGTTTGGGCAATATTGTGTGAACGATTGTACAGAATCACTTCAAATTTGAGTGTTTTAGTCTATTATTTGAAGCTGGTGGTATATCCTGTTGAGTAATATGATAGAATGTTGTTTAATCTAGGGTATCACCCAAGCCCAAATGCAGTGGTGTGCTTTTGTTGTGATACTTGGCAATTTCATTGTTATTATTTCTGTTGTGATCTTATTTACACATGTATGTTAGAGTCAAATTTTAGATCACTCAAAGCGTACAGAATCAAGCAATCATTGTTAATTTATTAAAATCATTTTTTGCTTTAAAAAAGTCCCATTATGATTATTAATAAATGCATTTGTTTTGTAGGTCACTACAGATCATTCATTAACTATTCCTTAAAACATAATAATGTTGATGATAGCTATTACTTTCACCGCTTAACATACAGCCGAGCCCGCTTATAAGACACTCGCTTATAAGAAAACTCGCTTATAAGCAAGCAATTGTTTTCCCCCAGCCGAACTCCTTCTTTCTTATGTATTATCAAAACTCGGATATAAGAAAACCGCTTATAAGAAAACTCGGTTATAATCAAGCAAATTCAATCTCCCATCCGCGATGTAAACTCGGATTTAAGAAAATGATTCTGTACAAGGGAGTTCGTTTGCAGTTCATTTTCCTATAATCATTTTTTTAAAAAATTAGGGCATGAACTGAAAGGATGTTCCCAAAAATGCAGTGTTTCCAACAAAAGCAAGCAAAAAAAGAGGAAAATTTACGTCAGAGCAGCTATGTCACAGACACTCTAACCAGTACAGGCACTTGATTGCAAGACTATCTGTGTTACTTTTGTTTCTTAAATTTCATTCTTTCCCAGTATTCTGTACAAAATAAATGCTGAGCAGAAGAAAAAATACGAATGCCTGTACTTTTGTGTTAGTCGTAGTGAGACTAGAGTAGCCTACCTTAATATAGAAAGGTACAGCCGAATCTGCTTATATTCACTCGCTTATAAGAAAACTCGCTTATAATGAAGCAAGAAAAATTTCCCTGCCGAACTTCTTCTTTCTTATCTATGATCAAAACTCGGATATAAGAAACTCGCTTATAAGAAAACTCGGTTATAAGCAAGCAAATTCCTTCTCCTATCCGCAATGAAAACTTGGATATAAGAAAATTATGTCATACAAGAGAGTTAGTTTGCAGTTCATTTTCTTATAAGCGAGTTCTATTTTTTTATAAGCGAATTACCATTGACAACATTTTCTTAAAGACCCACCAGACCACGTGTCAAAATCACGGGTTCCACGTGTTTTCCCTCTTATAGCTGGTACGAAATATTGTTTTGACCAGGTTTGACTCCCATACAAATGCCCCAAATTGAAAACGAAACATTTTAAAGAGCAGTCTCAATTTGCATCAAATTAGGAAAAGAGATTTTCTCTTCGTTTTGTTTGTCTGTCTTCTTTTCTTTTCTTTTCTTTTTCTTTTCTCTTTTCACCCATTCAATTTGGTTATAAGGAAAAAAACTTCAAAATGTTTTCTTATGTCCGAGTTTCGGATATAAGAAAACTCGGATATGGTAATAAGCAAAAAATCATCTCCCGTCGAATTTCTTATAACCGGGTTTTGCTGTATTTTGATTTTATGATGTAAAACATGAGTCATAAGGCATTGGTCACAAGTTTCTTTATTGTCCATTGGCATTGTACAAACGCAAATACAAAATTGTCTTCCACTAAAATAAGTTATACATCCAAATTAGAATAAAAATTATTGATTAAAAACAAGAAACAGGAATTCACATTTAAACAAATATGTTACTCTCACACCATACCCAATCATTCATCTGCTCTCCGCTCTCTTGCTCGCTAATCATACAACTCACACCACGTCTGCCTTCATTTTTGTTTTTAATTTTCTGTTCTGTTCTTTCTTTTTTTCCTCCTTTGTTTTGCATTATTTCCTTTTTTTCATGCACCAAATTAGGTAAAAGCATTTTCTCTTCGTTTTATGTTTCTGTTTGTCTTTTATTTTCTCTTTTTCTCTTTAATTTTTTCCCTCTTTCCCCATTCAACTCGGTTATAAGAAAACAAAATTAAAATGTTTTCTTATATCCGAGTTATAAGAAAACCCGGATATAAGAAAACAAAAAATTATCTCCCTTCGATTTTCTTATAACCGGGTTTTGCAGTAACACAATGATGTACATTATTTCTACCCCCCACAGATATATTACTTTTACTACTTAGCAAAACATGTTATGTGGGTTACACGTTTGCTACCTTACTTTCACTACTCATAAGTCACACGCACGCACGCACACATACGCACGCGCACACACATACATACAAACACACACTGGACTGGAATCAATATATTGTCAGATTAACTATAAAACAAATCATTTCTTTACTTTAAGAATGCCCAATACCCTGAAGCCGATGCCATAGGCCCCTACAAAACCTTGCCTGGGATAAATCCCATTAGGAGACAATGTGGTCTTTTGAATGAGTATGTACAATCTTTTAGAAGACCTTATAATAATTGTATGATGTCTCCAACAAAGCAGTTTTCATTCTTTGCCCATTGTTGTGCTTCGTAAAGTTTATGCTTCAATTAATATAGCATTGTTTCAATTACACAGTCTTTAAAGGTGTTTTTGAAACAATGCTTTAATACTGTGAATAGCAGATTATGAAACAAATACTTGTGGTATCGTTTGTTTGTTCATTTCATTCAGACGCCTGGTTGTAGCCATTCTTCTAGTATACATTGGGCCACTTTTACTGATCCTTCCCCGCATGGTGGCTTTCAAGGTCACGTGGACGACAGACCCTCTGACCAATCGCAGCCTCGCTTACATGGAAAATAGCAATCTGTTGCCAGGAGGTACTCAGCTGAGTGTAGATATTGCCGGCATGATTTCCCTCGTCTACGCGCCAGTGTTCTTAATAATCATGATCACTTGCAGCACTATCACTGTCGTCAGTTTACATAGAGCTTCCCACAAACGAACCCAAATGACTGGGAAAACTCCCACAGAAGGGAGTGAAGCCAGCGAGAACCGAATTACCAAAATGTTGCTGTTTCTCTGTTTTGTATACATCAGTTTCACCTTCGCCGAAGTATGCAATGGCGTGGCCATTATGATCTTCCCTGAGTATTACATTTACAGAAAGTACCACAACACCTTCCTGGTGGTTTACAGATACATCTGGGTGGCTTCCTGTCTCAATTCCACGGTCAACTTTTTCGCTTATCTTGTGCTCAGTTCTGCGTTTAGAAAAACCCTGAAAAACCTGTGTAGTGTATGCTGTATCAGAAAAGAAGCTAAATAAAAGGATTTTGCTATCAGGCCATAAGCCCATATCACACCAGTAAGAAAAGAAATCAAGTTTCAAGTCAAAGCTGTACGTCCACCAAAGAAGTATAGCCATGTATATAAACCAACAAAACTGAAAGGACACTGAAAAGGCCACGGGGCCTCGAATCGAATCACGAATCCCGTAGTCTGCATGACCGTAGGGGCGCCTCTGAAGATTTTACAACCAGTCTCTTCCACTCTTCCCGGTTTTCGGCTTTTCTTTAGTGTGTCTTTCAGCCCCAGGCCCGTCCACTCACGGATGTTGTCTTCCCATCTCTTCTTCTGTCTGCCTCTTCGTCTTCCTCCTTGGACCGTGCCCTGTTGGGTTGTTTTGGCAAGGCTTGATGAACGGGTAACATGTCCATACCATTTCAACTTGCGTCTCTTGACTAGGGTCACTAGATCAACATTATGGTCCACTTGCATTTACAGTTCGTTTTTTGACTTCCTCGTTGGTGATGTGATCTTTATAGGAGATGCCGAGAATGTTTCGCGGCCTACATGTAAGACAAACCTGATTTGACCTTATCTTATAATTTGAGGGGAAAAAGCAGCATTACTCCCCCCCCCCCCCCCCCCCCTTTCTATCTCATACAGACAGGAATACTGGTCATTCCTCTTGCTGTTCATTTATGACGGTTTCAGTTAAAATGAATGTGAATATCAAGAACGCAGCGTCAGCAGCATCAACCACAACAATATCAATAAGATTATAAAAACAATAGCAACAACAGCAGCAACAACATATGGCTAAAGCTGCAGCAACAACTGCAGAAGCAGTCAACGACACTTGTTACGGTCGTTT
This sequence comes from Phymorhynchus buccinoides, assembly GCA_017654935.2. Lineage (NCBI taxonomy): Eukaryota > Metazoa > Mollusca > Gastropoda > Neogastropoda > Raphitomidae > Phymorhynchus > Phymorhynchus buccinoides. Next base: position 3,707 of record JAGGCT020002463.1, on the reverse strand, counting down.
CGCTGAGTGAGGAAATAACATAAGTTTGGAGAACAAAAAGGAAAAGAAATGGTTGTAGAGAAATAAAGGAGAAACGAGAAAAGTGTGTGTGTGTGTGTGTGTGTGTGTGTGTGTGTGTGTGTGTGTGAATGACTGAGTGAATCTTAAGCTATTGAAAAACATAGTTAGTTTACCTCCTCACTGCTCCTGATCCTTGAACCCACAACCACACTTCCATTCTTCATTTCAGTGATAGTCGCAGCAAATGCATCTTGTCTTGCTTCAACTTCACACACTCGAAACATCTGGAAACTAATACTAATAGGATTAAAGTTTCTTTTCTTTTTTTTTGTCCTGATGAGAAAAACAAACAAACTGTGCATCAAAACAGACAACACAGAGATTGCAACCCATGAGTGGACCAACAGTCGGCAAAGTTGTACTTGAGACACACCCCTCATGTTTACGACTCTCGATCTCAAAGTCTGGTTCTTTCAGTTTCCTGACAATAACCTTCGGTTGATCCAAACTCTATATCCCTTTTTATATCAGACTGTTGCTTCTCAGTGAAATTTTTCTACGAAAAACTTTGATTGAGGGATGGTGTCTAAAGTAAAACTTAACCCAACAGTCTTGTGCTCTACCCACTGACCTATTCCAACTTTTTCAACATCACAAGAAAGGGAGACAATTTCAACTGGTGCACAGGGTGGTCAAACATGATTGGACCCGTTTCGAGTTTGTCACCATCTGCACGCAAATATGGGAGACAAATCTAGCCATCCTATTTTTTTAATTTACCTTGAGGCAACATTACAATGAAATAATTGAAAAAGAATTAAGATTTTTTAAATTTGTTTTAATTTTATGTTCATTGTCATCATGTGATAATGATGATTGCTATCATTGATGTTGTGAGAGAACAAACATTGGAAGTTCAGTTTAACGTCGCGTATCGGCTTTCGCCATGTACGACGGGCTGAACAAACCAACCAGGATATAAACAAAAATTTATGTTCCTGAATCACTGTCTTAGCCAAAAGGCCGAGAAGCGATCAGAATTTGAACAAACATTTTTGTCGTTCAATATATACATATTACAATCGTGTGATACAATTTGAAGGTGTGGCGTGAGAGCAACACCTGTGTGACTGCATGGCCCAGAAGATGGACAGCAACAACGAAAAGTCCCAAAAAATAATGGAATATCATTATTGGCAGATTGTTCAATTTTGTTGTTATTTTTCGGACTATAAGGTGATACTTGTTTTTCCCCAGACTGAGGCCCATGTGCCTTATACTATGACTTATATATATAGTAAGAAAATGTCATAACAACATCTGAAATTTGTGTTAAATTTGGGGGGGGGGGTGCCTGACAGTCAGGTGAGCCTTATAGTCAGAAAAGTACAGAAAATAGCACACTTAGTTTACCTTAAAAGGCTTAATCTATCTATGCCTATATAATAAAATTCATTGTGTTTCTGTGTGTGCGTTTCTGTTTGTTTGCTTGTTCGCCCTGTAACTCATGAACCAGTGCACAGAATCGCTTCAAATTGTGTGTGGGGATGTATCATGGCACACAGATGATCCCATAGATAGTTTGAATTTCTGGTGCAAACCTCCGCCAAGGGAGGGGGGGGCAGACCATAGGGGCGGATCAGTTACTGAAGTTGGGGGGTTTCCAATGGTCTGTTTGTGGGGGAAGACAATAATGTGTAAAAGATGCAATGAAGACTTCCCCTGGGGAAAAGCGGATCAAGGTTAACATGAAGTTTAATACCCCCTCTTTGTAGCGTCAGTGTAAAGCAAGGAAGGTACCGGGAGACATTTTAAAACTCCAGTGCAAACCTCCGCCAGGGAACAACTCCTGCAGGGCGTAGCTCCCATGGGGCGTAACTGCTAGTTAATAATAATTCTCAGAACAAAGCAAACTTGAGAGCATTATCAGTTATTAGGATTTTGGAGTGGGATATTGCTTTTATCCTATCTCGAAAGCCTTGGTGTTTATCACACGAGGTCGGAGATCGAGTGTGATAAACAGCAAGGCTCGAGAGATAGGATAAAAGCAATATCCCATTCCAAAGTCCTAATAATGGATATATATACCGATATGTATCAACAGAAAAGCAATAAAAAGAAACAGGCTCACATCTGCAGTGAAATAAAAACGCATCCATTTTCACAATGGTCGCAGCACACACACTGTAGTGTAACACGCTTTCTTGCGCAAAGAATATAGTTCAACAAAATATAAATTTTTAACACAAATGTACTTCATAGATGTGGTGACAAAATGTAACGTTTAAAGATAAACATAAACAGAAGCAATGAACTGAAACACTAACAACAATTGCTGTTATTTTAACTTGTAAACACCAACAATAAAACGTACACACTTAAAGAGAGCGAGTCAATTTCAACACACCGTGAAAGACAAGAACATCAATCACAGGCCCGGAAAACACGCCTTTTTTTAAAAACGGAAGTGTGGTATAGCTCTTCGCAAAGGTTCAGTCGGCTCATTTTTCTTTCCGGAATGAAGATGAATTCGAGCTGTTCTTGCGACAGTACTGCATCTACATTATCAACATGGACTCTCCTTGTGACAAAATTGCACAGCTCGAATCGTCTGCTAATATCGACGCTGGTCATGGAGTTGAGTAGCCTAGGCCTAGATCCACAGCTAGACGTTCCAAGTGGCACGCACAGAATGGTTTGTGTAGATCTGTGACAGCTGGCACTGTTGATTCAGTGGAGCCATGAATCTTCTTGAGAGCGGCTTCGTTGTGTACCAGCATTAAATTTTGTCGTCAGCGCTGAATGAATCCTAGGGGTAGCACTGCACAGCTTGTCAAATTCTGGGTCCAGCTTTGGTAGGTTCAGCTCGCGTTGACAAGACGGTAATGTAATAAGGCTATATGAAGATAAATAACTGTGACGTCAAGTTTCTAATAGCAATGGTGTATTCTTACACATTTTTCTCACGTGCGTTTACACTAAGCCTATGGGTTAATATACGCAAATGATATGTCAATTATGATTTTATATCCCACACTTGGCAGCCTTCTTCGGCTCACTTGGACATCGGTATATTATGCCATAACTTGAAATCCTTTTATTCAGATTACAAATGAATGTTCATACACATAAAAACAGCAGTTCAAAGGATGATTCATCACTTACTCATGAAACAAAATGGCCAGGACCACCGCAGCATAATCTGTGACGCGTTGCCTCCAGGCATGCAGATGGTTCATCATGTCTGCCAGGTGCTGCAGTGTGTGGTAATGATGGCCTTGCTCGCTGTAATATCGGCTGATTTCAGTGGCCCATTGTTCCGCATTGTGGGGCGTTATTTTTAATAAAGCCTGCAGTTCCGGTTCTTTGAGCCAGGTGAGAACGTCTGTCGACGACATTCTCTTAATCAACCAAAAACCAGAAAGGATTTGTCTTGTGTGTGTTGGTGTGTGTGTGTGTGTGTTTGTGTGTGTGTGGGTGGGTGTGTGGGTGTGGGTGGGTGACGTGTGTGTGTGCAAGTGTGCATGCACTCATAAACACTGAAAACTTCCAAGTTCTATCAAGCTATTCATCACAACTCATCACATGCACTGGGACTTTCTGTCTTGCAGCCTGGTGATTGGTTAGTTTGAAAGTGAAACATAATAATAACATTGATAAATAAATAACAAAGGAAAAAGAATATCACAGCATATCTGTATCCAAAC
>JAGGCT020002462.1:22500-28342 GCA_017654935.2 Phymorhynchus buccinoides | reverse complement strand
GGATGTAGAAAAGCAGTGTTAGTGCTTTCTTCTATTACCCATCGATAAAATAACATTAACAATTCAATGTCTGCCTGTCTTCTTCTTTTCTAGAGAGGAGAAAAGGAGAGACGAAGAAGAAGAAAAGGAGTGAGAAGGATGATAGAGAACGAGAAAGAGAAGAGAGAGAAGAGAGAAGAAGAGAGAGAGAGAGAGAATAAGAAGAAAAGAGAAGAGAGAAAAAAATAAATAAAAAAAAAGAAAAAAAAGGAGGAGAGAGGGATAAAGAGGGAGAGGAAGAGAAAAAGAGAGAGATGAGAGAGGAGAGCACAGAAGAATGGTAGAGAGAAGAAGAGAGAGCGAAAGAGGGAGAGAAAAGAGAAGAGAGAGAAAGAGAGAGAGAGAAAGAGAGAGAGAGAGAGAGAGAGAAATAGGAGAGAGGGAGAGAAGAAAGAGAGAAGAGAGAGAGAGAGAGAGAAAGAGGGAGAGAGAAGAGGAGAGAGCCATAGGAAGAGAGAAAGAGGGAGAGAGAAGAGAGAAAGAACCAAAAGTGCGAGGCCGAAGACAGCGGGAGACGGACACGAGCGAGAGAAGAAAGAGAAAAGGGAGTCGAGACTAGAGAGAGATGAGAAGAGAAGAGAAGAGAGAGAGAGCGAGAGAGAGAAAGAGTGGAGAGAGAGAGAGAAGAGCAAGAGGGAAGAGAAATCAGAGAGCGAAACGAGGGAGAGAGAAGAGAGAGAGGAGAAAGAAGTGAAGAGCGAAGATGAGAGAGCGAGCAGCAAGAGGGAGCGAGAAGAGAGAGAGACGGCAGAGAAGAGGGAGAGGATAGAAGAGGAGGAGCAGAGAAAGAGTGCGAGAGAAGAGAGCGAGAGAGAGAAAGAAGGGATCGATACGCTGACGAGATAGCGCGAAAGCGGGAGAGAATCGATAGAGAGAAAGATGGGACAGAGAGAAGATATCGATAAGAGGCGACAGAGGTTAGCTAGAGATCGCTATAAGTGTAAACAAAAGAGGGGAAGAATAAGCAGCGATAACCAAGATAAAACAAAACACCACCGATTTAGAGATAATCGATAACAGTAAGAGAACAAGAGGGAGAGAGAAGAAGAGCAAAGACTGCAGAAGCGAAAGAAGGAGAGAGACACGAGGGACGAGGCGAGAGAGAAAGAGGGAGAGTATAATCTAGAGAGCGTCTCACGCTCTAAAAGCTAGGGTGATACGCTCAGTCGGATAACCAATAGCAGACAGCAAGAGGTAGCTCGACGAGACCACACAATATAGAATAGAACGCGAGGTCGACGATCGTTTCTATCGAACTCGAGCGGCTCGTAGATGAGCCCTGAAGGTATCTCTACTCTAGAGAGAGCGAGATCCCTCTTTGCTCGATCGAGCTAACTCGGAGATAGTATACCTCGCGCAAAAACAAGATAAGAGCTCTCATATCACGATCACTCCCTCGGCGCTGTCTGGCTAGGTGGTGGGGGAGAGGGCCCTCCCCTGTCACCTGCGGTCGGCAGCTTAGCTACTCGAGAGACCTCTAGCTCTCTCTGATCGAATCGACGAGCTCGTCTCTCGCTGCTCTCTCGTTCGTCTCCCGCTTTTTCTATTCTTTATGTCTCTGTTTTGTTCGTATCTGGCCTCACCTCAGTGTAGCTCTAGCTCTATCTCTCCTGCCCATACGATCTCTCAAACTCGCGCTACTTTCGTACTATGGGGGGTGTCTACTACTGTCTAGCCATATGGTATATACCTCGCTCCTCTCAGGCTACCCTCTTTCGCCTCTCTCGCGTTCTGTCTCGGGTTTTGTTCTACTTGTCTCTCCCTCTTTCCTCTGCTCTCTTTCTGTCTTCTGTTTTGTTCTCTCTGTCTCTCCCTCTGTCTCTCTCACTCTCTCACTCTCTCTTCTCTCTCTCTCTCTTTCTGTCTCTGTTTTGTTCTCTCTCGAATCTTTCTCTCTATCATCTCTATCTCGTCTCTGAGCTCTTCTCTCGCTCTCCCTCTGTCCTCTCTCTCTCTGTCTCTCTCTTCCTCTTTCTCTCTCTGCTTTTGGTTCTCTAGTGTCGCTCTCTGTCTCTCTATCATCTCTCTCTCTCTTCCTCTTTCTCTCTTTCTGCCTTCTGTTCTGCTCTCTCTGTCTCCCTCTATCTCGCTCTCTCTCTCTCTCTTCTCTCTTTCTCTCTCTGTTTTGTCTCTCTCTGTCTCTCTCCTCTCTCTCTCTCTCTCTCTCTCTGGCTCTCTCCTCTCTATCTCTCTCCCTCTCTCTCATCTCTCTCTCTCTCTGTCTCTCTGTTTGTTGCTCTCCACTGTCTCTCTCTCTCTCTTTCGTCTCTTTCTGTACTCTCTCTCTCTCTCTCGTCAATCTCTCTCTTCCTCTCATCCTCTCTCTCTCTCTCTTTCTGTCTCTGTTTTGTTCTCTCTGTCTTTGTCCTTTCTCTTTCTCTCTCACTCTCTCTCTCTCTCTCTCCTTCTCTCTCTCTTTCTGTCTCTCTGTCTCTCTCTGTCTCTGTTATGTCTCTCTGTCTCTCTATCTCTCTCTCTCTCTCTCTCTCTCTCTCTCCTCTCTCTCTCTCTCTTCTCTCTCTCTTCTCTCTCTCTCTTTCTGTCTCTGTTTTGTTCTCTCTCTCTCTCTCTCTCTCTTCCCCCCTCTTTCTCTCTCTCTCTTTCTGTCTCTGTTTTGTTCTCTCTGTCTTCTCCCTCTTTCTCTCTCTCTCCCTCTTTCTCTCTCTCTCTCTTTCTGTCTCTGTCTCTCTCTCTCTCTCTCTTCTCTCTCTCTCTCTCTCTCTCTCTCTCTCTCTCTCTCTCTCTCTCTCTCTCCCTCTTTCTCTCTCTCTCTTTCTGTCTCTGTCTGTTTCTCTCTCTGTCTCTCTGTCTCTCTCTCTCTCTCTCTCTCTCTCTCTCTCTCTCTCTCTCTCTCTCTCTCTCTCACCCTCTTCTCTCTCTCTCTCTTTCTGTCTCTGTTTTGTTCTCTCTCTCTCTCTCTCTCCCTCTTTCTCTCTCTCTCTTTCTGTCTCTGTTTTGTTCTCTCTCTCTCTCCCTCTCTCTCGTCTCTCTCTCTCTCTCTCCCTCTTTCTCTCTCTCTCTTTCTGTCTCTGTTTTGTTCTCTCTGTCTCTCTGTCTCTCTCTCTCTCTCTCTCTTTCTCTCTCTCTCTCTTCTGTCTCTGTTTTGTCTCTCTGTCCCTCCCTCTGTCTCTCTCTGCCTCTTTCTCTCTCTATTCTGTGTCAGTCTCCATTCACACACCCTAACACCACCACCCCTCTTTCTCTCTGTGCGTCTCTGTTTCTGTCTCTCTCTCTTTCTCTGCCTCTCTCTCTCTCTCTCTCTCTCTCTCTCTCTCTCTCTCTCTCTCTCTCTCTCTCTCTCTCTCTCTCTCTCTCTCTCTCTCTCTCTCTCGCTCTTTCAGTCAGTCTCTCCCCCGCAACGAGTAAGAAGCCACCAACCCCAGTTTTGTTGTTGTTGGTTTATCGTTCTACGTTACTTCACTCCAGATCTCGTGTGGATGTCTGAGATGTTGATGTTTTCTTTAGGTCTCTACAGCGATAACATTCGATAACACTTAACTTCGACAACTTTCAACAACTTTTTTTTTAAAGTATTTTTTCTTCAGGTTTTAAATTGATTTTAATGTGACACCAAAAGAGAGTTTACAATTGCGCCAAAGAGGATAGTGCCTATAAAGGAACAACTGTACACAAAAAAACCAATGACACGTATCATATTGAGGCATGCTGCTCTAATACCAACAAAAATGTACACCCTTCATAGCAAAAAGATTGTGCCTAAAACATGTGATAATATGAGAATCAACAATACAGATAAAACAAGCAGAACACATGGATAAGTAACAAATTATTAAGAAAATACTGTAGATCCTGTTATTGATATTCGTCAGAAACGCACTGGATAACTGTGAACAACTTTACTGCAGAGCCAACTTGGAACTTTCCTAAGCGGCTAGGTGAACTGGAAGAAAACGTTATAGTTTATAATCCATGAAGTTCCTTGAAGTCAAAGCTCCCAGGGCCTGTATTCACATTGAACACTGAACAACTTGATATAACAAGGATAAAGATTTTAGGCGATGCCTATTCTTACAATGAGAACATAATGCTTTACGCCCTCTTCGGCCTTTCGGCCAGGTGGGGCATTGAGATTTTACTTGGGGATGTAAAGAGAAGGGGGAGGGGGGGGGAGGAGGGGAGTGACCCGGAGGATCTCAGCATCTTTGATTATTACTCTTGGTTGGTTCCGAGCTCGCATTCTACAGACTACCAGTTGACACACAATAAAAAATATAGTTAGCTATGTTATAATCGTTACTTATAAAATATGTTATTTGAGAAAGGCCGCTCCAAGAGCTGTAGTTAAAATTTTCAGGACCACAAAGTTAAAAATGTAATCTTTATTGTTAAAAACTTTTAAAATGTCATGTAAGGTCGGTTAAAATCGCGAAAAACAAATAAGGTTATGTACAAGAAATAATTTGGCTTCATAATGAGGCTGACTTGAGTAAAGATTTTTACGTGTGTGATGGGTTTAATTTAATTTAATAAAAACAAAATAATAAAAAAATTCAAAAACCGGAGTCAGGCAGGTTCGAACCTGGAACCTCAGTGTGGTGTCTAAACCGTTACGCTGTCTATGTTCTTGTTGTTAGATGAAAAATGTGTCCTTATAAGTGAAGCCGTGGGCAAAATCACTTTTGCTACCACGGGAGAAAGTGGAGCCCCTGTCAGACCTGCCTACTTGGAATTTTCTCAATCAGTAGCCCAGCCATCAATTTTCAGTAGCATGGCAAATTTTTTCGACGGCAATCAATTTGTTCTCTTCCTGAGCCGAAACGTACTGTTTATGTTTTGCCGATTGGACGTGTTGATGGTCGTCTCTACCGCCATGATTCACAGAGAAGTCTGCATGGCAGAGGTTGCAGTGAGCATGGTTCGCACCGAGTCGACTTCTGACGATGCAAGGCCACTCCTCCGTGTAAGCTATTTTGAAAACTTGTGCGTCAGGCCGATGTTTTTTTTCTTAGAACAAGATGGTGTGCCAGATGATTTTCGTTTTCTGGTTTGGGTTCGGCTTTTTTCGTTTGAAACATCTCCCGAATAGCTACTGCTGCTGGAGTCCGCCATTTTTTCCAGTGAAAGTAATAAGAACGCATGCGCAGTCACTGATAAAAACGGAAGTGACTAGGTTATCGCGCGAGACACGGCGTCTGCTCTTAGAAACCGACAAAACCGGGAACGGCATAAGCATAAGCATTTTTTTCTTCTCCGTAGCACTGTTAAGGTTGCCGTAGCTCCGTAGCAAAGCTTTATTTTTCGTAGCTGCTACGGCCAAATCGTAGCAGTAGGCAGGTCTGCCCTGTGGTGGGCCCCCACATTCTACTATTCTTACAATCTGTCCCAATCTGTCCTATCTGAGATCATACGAGACTCGCCATCGTGGTGTCTTAGAAGTCCTTCTAAAGTAGTAGGATTTATCAATAAGACCTCCCCTGTGGGGATACTGGGGGGTGTGGGTGGGGAAAGTCTTTCCCCCCAAAAAATAGTCCCCCCATTTTCTGGAAGTTCTGTGCTTGAAACTTCCCCAAAGCTGCCACCCTCTTTGACCAAATGATAACTTTTTCGTTGCCACTTGGACTTAACGTGCGCTAAGGGAGATAATTTCAAATCTACAACCAGAAACACACAATTTGATTTCCTTTTTTATTTTTTCCATTAAAAACTTTTTTAATGAAAATGGCTTGGAGTCAAAACGGACTATTTTTAGATAGTCCATTGACATAGTATTGAACATATTGTGAAAACTAATAACTTGTTTTTAAAAAAAAAGACTGCAGAGATATAAAAAGCATAATCCACA
>JAGGCT020002462.1:17500-20000 GCA_017654935.2 Phymorhynchus buccinoides | reverse complement strand
AAAGCAGGATTTGAAATAGAAATGTTCACCAAGGGGAAAAAAATAATAAAAGGGAAAATATTGTCGTCGTATCTGAAGCAAAGTAGCATGCACGTGTATCGGCCTGTTTGTATATCTGTCTTTCCTGCCTGTCTGTCTGTTCTGTCTGTCTGCCTGTCACGCCAATGGGAGACTTAGTGGGGTGGGGGGGGGGTTTTCACGCCAGGTGTCGTGACAATCGAGAGGGGCTTATAACGCTATATTCTTAGTTGGGCGTAGTGAGAGAGAGAGAGAGAGAGAGAGAGAGAGAGAGAGAGAGAGAGAGGGGGGGGGTTGGACTCCTCTCTATCTCTATCTCTCGCTCTCTCTTTATCCCCAACTAAGAAAATAGAGGGGATTAGCCCCACTCGAGTGTCACGACACCTGGCGTGAAAAAAAATCCCGTTAAGTCTCCCATTGCAAACGACTGCAGAAAATACAATTATAGCTCCAGCTAGAAATATAATGGGGGGAAAATATTGATGGTCGATCACGATCACGATCATTATCACGGTGAAAGCAATTCAGCACGCAAGCGTGACTGTCTGGCTCTCTGTCTGTCTCCTTGTCTCTCCCGATATCTGTCTGTCTGTCTGTCTGTCTGTCTGTCTGTCTCTCTCTCTCTCTCTCTCATCTCCGTCACATCCATCTCCTCATCTCTCTCCTCGTCTCTCTCTCTCGCCTCTTCAGCTCCGTATTCCAGTTAGCCACCATTCCAGTCGATTTAGCACGAACAGCATACCCCCTCCCACCACCACCCTCCTCCTCACCTCCCCCCTCTGCCCAACTCCCCCCCAATTCCATCCCCAAGATTTGGTATTTGTAGATAATGTGGTGTTTTTTTTGGGTAACAGTATGCCTTATCATTTGTATAATGTGACGCATTTGCGAAAAAAAATATCCATAAACATTGGAATTCCCATGTCAAATACACGAAGAAATAAAACATGTACGGTTTATCTAAAGTTGTAGCTTCTCAGCATGTTAGCGTAGAAGTTGCGTGCCAAGAATTGAGTCGTTGTATGTATGTGTGTGTATGCGTGCGCGTCGCGTACGTGTATGCGCGTGTGTATGTGTGTGTGGTATATAGATACTATATATATGTGGTGTGTGTGTGTGTGTGAGTGTGCGTGTGTGTGCTTGTGTGTGGGTGGGTGTGTGTGTGCGTGTTGTTGTGTGGTGTGCGTGTGTGTGGGTGTGTGTGCGTGTGTGCGTGCGTACGTGTGTGCGTGTGTGTGTGCGTGTGTTGTGTGTGTGTGTGTGTGTGTGTGTGTGTGTGTGTGTGTATATATAGATATATGTGTGTGTGTATGTGTGTGCGTGTGCGTGTGTGTGTGTGTGTGTGTCTGTGTGTCTGTGTGTGTGTGTGTGTGCGTGTGGTCGTGTGCGCGTGTGTGTGTGCGCGTGTGTACGTGCGTACGTGTGTGTGTGTGTGTGTGTGTGTGTGTGTGTGTGTGTGTGTGTGTGTGTGTGTTGGTGTGTGTGTGTGTGTGTAGGGGTGTGTGTGTCCTGCATATGTGTGTGTGTATCATGTATGCATGCATGCAGACAGACAGACAGACAGACAGACAGAGAGCCGTGTCGTGATAGATTGGCTCAATTCACTACTCCCTTCATCGCCGTAGTGACTGATCTTTGTTTTCATCACAGATGATGTGACCAAGAGTATGGAACCACGCAAGACTCAATAGTGTTAAACAATATGGTTGCCTTCTTCTTCTTCTTCTTCATCTTTTACGAGAGAGACCAGAGAGAGAGAGAAGGGGGAGGAGATAGAGAGAGAGAGAGGTGTGAGTTTTTCGAGAGAGAGAAGAGAGAGAGAGAGGAGGCGAGTGAGAGAGGGAGAGAGGAGAGAGAGAGAGAGATCATGAGAGAGAGAGAGAGATTAGAGGATGGAGAGAGAGGAGAGAGAGAGCAGAGAGAGAGAGAGGAGAGAGGAGAGAGAGAGCGAGAGAGAGGAGAGAGAGAGAGAGGAGAGAGGAGAGAGAGAGATGAGAGAGAGAGAGAGAGAGAGAGAGAGAGAGAGAGAGAGAGAGAGAGAGAGAGAGAGAGAGAGAGAGAGAGAGAGAGAGAGAGAGAGAGAGAGAGAGAGAGAGAGAGAGAGAGAAGAGGAGAGAGAAGAGAGAGAGAGAGAGAGAGAGAGAGAGAGAGAGAGAGGGAGAGAGAGTTGGAGAGAGAGAGAGAGAGAGAGAGGTTGGGTGTTTTCTCCCCATAATTATTATCCATTTAATACGGGAGTGAGAAAAAAATACTAAAAGTAATTTTGAACCTGAAGTTCTACCATACATTTACCCGCTCCCCAAATCGACCATAGTTGTGACCCATCACAACGAAATGAACATTAAGAGTCAAACTGACCATTCCGAGAACATTATACATTTCAAAACGCCAGAACATTTCTCTTTCTAATGACGCGAGAATATCCTTGTATCGGTTTCCGCTTCAGATGTATAAGCATTTGAAGTTAGTGGGGTGAGCGTTG
>JAGGCT020002460.1:0-25000 GCA_017654935.2 Phymorhynchus buccinoides | reverse complement strand
TGGTGGGTCTTTAAAAAAATTTTTTTACAGCGAGAGAGGAGACAACACGTGGAAACGATGATTTTCACACAGCGGCGTGGTGGGTCTTTAAAAATGGTTTTAAAGACCCACCAGATCACGTGTCAAAATCACGGGTTTCACGTGTTTTCCCTCTTATAGCTAGTAAGGAATCTTAAGAAATCTTCCTAGCATAAGAGGGAATGTGACACGTGACGTGCGGGGTCTTTAAAGACCCACCAGATCACGTGTCAAAATCACGGGTTTCACGTGTTATCCCTCTTATAACTGGTAAGAAATCTTGTTTCGACCAGGTCTCACTACCATACAAAGGTAAAGATGCGCCCCCCCCCCCCCTTCCTCCATTTCTCGGTTGTTTCCATTTTTCCGTTCTTGCCTTTCTTACTGCAGATTGAGTACTTCATCCTCTATCGTTTGCTATATTTAACACTAATTTCCATCCATTTACATAATTAAACACATGCATTCAATAATAGTAGAAGATAAAGGCAAGACGGGAAAACGCAATGAACCAGGACTGTGACAAATGCCGCGGTGTTCTGCACTACATAGGGGTGGGGTGGGGGTCCTATTAGATAATGGCCTTTATCATGACTGCAATTCATTATTCAACAAAGATAATTAGCTGAAAAAGTTAATAAAATACAGCTTAATGTTTGGTAAGAAAGGCAAACGTGAAAATGCGGGGACAGCTGAGAAATGTAGGGGGGGGGGGGGGGGGGGGGGGGGGGGGGGGGGGGGACCTTTACCCATCATTTTATAGAGCAGCCTCAATTTGAAGTTGGGGGCACCTGTATGTGGGTCACAGCTACCCAGAAAAAAACCAAGGGACTTAATCGTGGTGGGTCAGTGGGTATTTACAATGTACATTTTGGCCTCATTCTATCACGACATTCTCGTGGTTTTGACCCGTTTGCGACGTTACGTTTTGACCTCGTTTGACCCCTAGAGAGTGAGTGGTGAGTGGTGTCCCATTTCCCCACCTCTCTCCATTTCAACTCGGAGGAGGAAGAGACCAAAGAGTTTGGTGGGCTACATTTTGAATGTCATCTTCTGCTGTTCGTCGTCTCCTTCTTCTTCTTCTGTTTTGGGCCCACCATCAGCAGCCTGATTGTTTTTAAAATGGTACTTTCGGTCGAGGTTCGAAGAAGGTCAAGTCAAAATTGTGACCCAGCCAGTCAGCGGTTCGACCTAGCCTGCATGTCAGTTTATGAACGAACGCAAGTGAGTGTTTGTGGTTTTTTTTGGGTGTACCTAGCCATTAAATGTTGTGTGTTTTCCATCGTATTCTGTGTCGGGTATTTACTTTCACAGTGGCTACGGGTACGGCGTTGCTGCAACATTAAATGTAGTGTTTTTCCATTGTCTTCTGTGTCGGGTATTTACTTTCACAGTGGCTACGGGTACGGCGTTGTGTGTTTTCCATCTTCTGTGTCGGGTACAACATTAAATGTAGTGTTTTCCATCGTCTTCTGTGTCGGGTATTTACTTTCACAGTGGCTACGGGTACGGCGTTGTTTGCAACATTAAATGTAGTTGTTTTCCATCGTCTTCTGTGTCGGGTATTTACTTTCACAGTGGCTACGGGTACGGCGTTGTTGCAACATTAAATGTAGTGGTTTTCCATTGTACTTCTGTGTCGGGTATTTACTTTCACAGTGGCTACGGGTACGGCGTTGTTTGCAACACTCAGACCATGTTCAGGGAGTAGTAGCTCTTCCTAGTCGAATTTTTCGTCAGCAAATGCATTTTCTTATTTGGCATATTTAACGCATCTTGGTAAGGAATAGGGTTAGGGATAGGGTTAGGAACATGTCAGAGTTAATGTTAGTAGTTTTTGAAGACATTTGTGCACAATTGTTTGCGTCCCGTGATTGAGCCCCGTGCCCGTAGCCTGGAGAATGTGAGTTACGGGCCCGTACCCCTAGCCTCTGTCAGTTAGCTTTGAAGTGAAGATTTATAAACAACTTTCTCCGAAGTCGGAGTGTGACTGCCCACGTGGTGGGGTAGTCAAAAACGGTCACGATTACACACGTGATGTTCTCATCCCTAGCTGGTGCATTTGTATCATAGTGTTCAAGTGCTTCGGTTGTTGGGATGATCCTGGAGTTTTTTTTAGCCAGGGTACGACAACAGTAATATTGACATTTCTTCCTAGCGTCAAGAACGATCATGTGTAACAGAAATGTAGCGAAGCGCACGGGATATGCGTGTGTCATAACCAGAAGGTGGTAGTTATACCTAGTTGTTGTGTTCACGCATTTCACGTGGGGTGGATCAACTTGCTATGTCAGTAGCAAGCATTGGGGCAGTCAGAGCTTAGCGCCCGATGATGTGAACGGACCAGTCACCTGCCAAGAGAGATAGGCCTTCTGGCCCTCCCAAGCAGTAGCTATTAGTGTTGACTAATAGGAAGCTGGAAGGTTACAGCAAGCTGCTTGCTGGGAAGATACAAGGGACTGCTGATATATAATCACTGCGGGGTGGATCAACTTGCTATGTCAAGCAAGCATTGGATATTTCAGAATGCGGTACAAAGTTGGAATTCCCACTTTGTTGTCCCATTCGTGAATTCACTGAAAGGCAAAGCGGCGTTATTCAAAAACGAAAATGTCAGATTGCACCACTTGCTATCGGGCTGAAATAACAGAAATAACGAAGAAAGCTGCTCAGGGTCAAACTCAAAAATCATTTCAAAGGACAAATACGATAAGATTGTTGTTTTTTTGAAAAAGGAAACACAAATGTTGTAGACAAAAGCGCTCTAGCAAAGTTCAATGGCATGTTGGAACAAAGAACTACTCGCTTCTCACATTGGAATGCTTGAACTTGAAGGACGTGCTGTGTTTCCTGCCAAGTTTATTGGTTGAAGTTGCAAGTTGTTGTGTTCTCTCTCTCGCATTTCACGTTCTCTGGATCAACTTCTCTGAGCTCTCTCTCCTCTCTCTCTCTCTCTCTGTCAACTCTCTCTCTGAAACTCTCTCTCTCCTCTCAAGGAATCTCTCTCTCTCTCTCTCTCTCTCCTCACAGAGTGTGGGGATGTTACAGCCTGTTCCTGTCTCCTCACAGAGTGTGGGGATGTTGCAGCTTGTTCCTGTCTCCTCACAGAGTGTGGGGATGTTGCAGCTTGTTCCTGTCTCCTCACAGAGTGTGGGGATGTTGCAGCTTGTTCCTGTCTCCTCACAGAGTGTGGGGATGTTGCAGCTTGTTCCTGTCTCCTCACAGAGTGTGGGGATGTTGCAGCTTGTTCCTGTCTCCTCACAGAGTGTGGGGATGTTGCAGCTTGTTCCTGTCTCCTCACAGAGTGTGGGGATGTTGCATTTGTTCCTGTCTCCTCACAGAGTGTGGGGATGTTGCAGCTTGTTCCTGTCTCCTCACAGAGTGTGGGGATGTTGCAGCAGTTCCTGTCTCCTCAGGAGTGTGGGGATGTTGCAGCTTGTTCCTGTCTCCTCAGAGAGTGTGGGGATGTTGCAGCTTGTTCCTGTCTCCTCACAGAGTGTGGGGATGTTGCAGCTTGTTCCTGTCTCCTCACAGAGTGTGGGGATGTTGCAGCTTGTTCCTGTCTCCTCACAGAGTGTGGGGATGTTGCAGCTTGTTCCTGTCTCCTCACAGAGTGTGGGGATGTTGCAGCTTGTTCCTGTCTCCTCACAGAGTGTGGGGATGTTGCAGCTTGTTCCTGTCTCCTCAGAGAGTGTGGGGATGTTGCAGCTTGTTCCTGTCTCCTCACAGAGTGTGGGGATGTTGCAGCTTGTTCCTGTCTCCTCACAGAGTGTGGGGATGTTGCAGCTTGTTCCTGTCTCCTCACAGAGTGTGGGGATGTTGCAGCTTGTTCCTGTCTCCTCACAGAGTGTGGGGATGTTGCAGCTTGTTCCTGTCTCCTCACAGAGTGTGGGGATGTTGCAGCTTGTTCCTGTCTCCTCAGAGAGTGTGGGGATGTTGCAGCTTGTTCCTGTCTCCTCACAGAGTGTGGGGATGTTGCAGCTTGTTCCTGTCTCCTCACAGAGTGTGGGGATGTTGCAGCTTGTTCCTGTCTCCTCATGTGTTGTGAGTGTGGGGATGTTGCAGCTTGTTCCTGTCTCCTCACAGAGTGTGGGGATGTTGCAGCTTGTTCCTGTCTCCTCACAGAGTGTGGGGATGTTGCAGCTTGTTCCTGTCTCCTCACAGAGTGTGGGGATGTTGCAGCTTGTTCCTGTCTCCTCACAGAGTGTGGGGATGTTGCAGCTTGTTCCTGTCTCCTCACAGAGTGTGGGGATGTTGCAGCTTGTTCCTGTCTCCTCACAGAGTGTGGGGATGTTGCAGCTTGTTCCTGTCTCCTCAGAGAGTGTGGGGATGTTGCAGCTTGTTCCTGTCTCCTCACAGAGTGTGGGGATGTTGCAGCTTGTTCCTGTCTCCTCACAGAGTGTGGGGATGTTGCAGCTTGTTCCTGTCTCCTCAGAGAGTGTGGGGATGTTGCAGCTTGTTCCTGTCTCCTCAGAGAGTGTGGGGATGTTGCAGCTTGTTCCTGTCTCCTCACAGAGTGTGGGGATGTTGCTTGTTCCTGTCTCCTCACAGCTTGTTCCTGTCTCCTCACAGAGTGTGGGGATGTTGCAGCTTGTTCCTGTCTCCTCACAGAGTGTGGGGATGTTGCAGCTTGTTCCTGTCTCCTCACAGAGTGTGGGGATGTTGCAGCTTGTTCCTGTCTCCTCACAGAGTGTGGGGATGTTGCAGCTTGTTCCTGTCTCCTCACAGAGTGTGGGGATGTTGCAGCTTGTTCCTGTCTCCTCAGAGAGTGTGGGGATGTTGCAGCTTGTTCCTGTCTCCTCAGAGAGTGTGGGGATGTTGCAGCTTGTTCCTGTCTCCTCACAGAGTGTGGGGATGTTGCAGCTTGTTCCTGTCTCCTCACAGAGTGTGGGGATGTTGCAGCTTGTTCCTGTCTCCTCACAGAGTGTGGGGATGTTGCAGCTTGTTCCTGTCTCCTCACAGAGTGTGGGGATGTTGCAGCTTGTTCCTGTCTCCTCACAGAGTGTGGGGATGTTGCAGCTTGTTCCTGTCTCCTCACAGAGTGTGGGGATGTTGCAGCTTGTTCCTGTCTCCTCACAGAGTGTGGGGATGTTGCAGCTTGTTCCTGTCTCCTCACAGAGTGTGGGGATGTTGCAGCTTGTTCCTGTCTCCTCACAGAGTGTGGGGATGTTGCAGCTTGTTCCTGTCTCCTCAGAGAGTGTGGGGATGTTGCAGCTTGTTCCTGTCTCCTCACAGAGTGTGGGGATGTTGCAGCTTGTTCCTGTCTCCTCACAGAGTGTGGGGATGTTGCAGCTTGTTCCTGTCTCCTCACAGAGTGTGGGGATGTTGCAGCTTGTTCCTGTCTCCTCACAGAGTGTGGGGATGTTGCAGCTTGTTCCTGTCTCCTCACAGAGTGTGGGGATGTTGCAGCTTGTTCCTGTCTCCTCACAGAGTGTGGGGATGTTGCAGCTTGTTCCTGTCTCCTCAGAGAGTGTGGGGATGTTGCAGCTTGTTCCTGTCTCCTCACAGAGTGTGGGGATGTTGCAGCTTGTTCCTGTCTCCTCACAGAGTGTGGGGATGTTGCAGCTTGTTCCTGTCTCCTCACAGAGTGTGGGGATGTTGCAGCTTGTTCCTGTCTCCTCACAGAGTGTGGGGATGTTGCAGCTTGTTCCTGTCTCCTCACAGAGTGTGGGGATGTTGCAGCTTGTTCCTGTCTCCTCAGAGAGTGTGGGGATGTTGCAGCTTGTTCCTGTCTCCTCACAGAGTGTGGGGATGTTGCAGCTTGTTCCTGTCTCCTCACAGAGTGTGGGGATGTTGCAGCTTGTTCCTGTCTCCTCACAGAGTGTGGGGATGTTGCAGCTTGTTCCTGTCTCCTCACAGAGTGTGGGGATGTTGCAGCTTGTTCCTGTCTCCTCACAGAGTGTGGGGATGTTGCAGCTTGTTCCTGTCGCTCCCGGTGTTCGCAGCCTTCTGGCGCTGTTGGTGAGCGTGAACACTGGTGCTGAGCACGACGTCTATTTCAACGTCTATGATGATGATGACGATGAGGATGATGGAGCCTGTTCCTGTCTCCTCACAGATGATGATTGATAATAATAATTGGGGGTGTTGATGATGATGATGATGATGATGATGATGATGATGATGCTGTCCATAGATGATGATCAGCCATGTCTCTTCACACAGACCTGATGTCCATAGCCTGGGACCTTCAGCCATCTCTTCACACAGGACCTGCTGTCCATAGCCTGGGACCTTCAGCCATCTCTTCACACAGGACCTGCTGTCCATAGCCTGGGACCTTCAGCCATCTCTTCACACAGGACCTGCTGTCCATAGCCTGGGACCTTCAGCCATCTCTTCACACAGGACCTGCTGTCCATAGCCTGGGACCTTCAGCCATCTCTTCACACAGATGAAGGACCTGCTGTCCATAGCCTGGGACCTTCAGCCATCTCTTCACACAGGACCTGCTGTCCATAGCCTGGGACCTTCAGCCATCTCTTCACACAGGACCTGCTGTCCATAGCCTGGACCTTCAGCCATCTCTTCACACAGGACCTGCTGTCCATAGCCTGGGACCTTCAGCCATCTCTTCACACAGGACCTGCTGTCCATAGCCTGGGACCTTCAGCCATCTCTTCACACAGGACCTGCTGTCCATAGCCTGGGACCTCCAGCCATCTCTTCACACAGGACCTGCTGTCCATAGCCTGGGACCTTCAGCCATCTCTTCACACAGGACCTGCTGTCCATAGCCTGGGACCTTCAGCCATCTCTTCACACAGGACCTGCTGTCCATAGCCTGGGACCTTCAGCCATCTCTTCACACAGGACCTGCTGTCCATAGCCTGGGACCTTCAGCCATCTCTTCACACAGGACCTGCTGTCCATAGCCTGGGACCTTCAGCCATCTCTTCACACAGGACCTGCTGTCCATAGCCTGGGACCTTCAGCCATCTCTTCACACAGGACCTGCTGTCCATAGCCTGGGACCTTCAGCCATCTCTTCACACAGGACCTGCTGTCCATAGCCTGGGACCTTCAGCCATCTCTTCACACAGGACCTGCTGTCCATAGCCTGGGACCTTCAGCCATCTCTTCACACAGGACCTGCTGTCCATAGCCTGGGACCTTCAGCCATCTCTTCACACAGGACCTGCTGTCCATAGCCTGGGACCTTCAGCCATCTCTTCACACAGGACCTGCTGTCCATAGCCTGGGACCTCCAGTCATCTCTTCACACAGGACCTGCTGTCCATAGCCTGGGACCTTCAGCCATCTCTTCACACAGGACCTGCTGTCCATAGCCTGGGACCTCCAGCCATCTCTTCACACAGGACCTGCTGTCCATAGCCTGGGACCTCCAGCCATCTCTTCACACAGGACCTGCTGTCCATAGCCTGGGACCTCCAGCCATCTCTTCACACAGGACCTGCTGTCCATAGCCTGGGACCTCCAGTCATCTCTTCACACAGCGCTCTCATGGTAAGCCACTGTAGAACGGTACTACTTCTTATTCTTCGATCACTCAGACAGTTTCCTGTCAATTATGAGTGCAAATGCGTCATGCTGCCGTTATGCGCCTAACTAAGAAAATGATAGTTAGGCCCAGCAAGTCCGACTTCGGCTGGGGGAAATCTTTTTGAAAGTGTTTCGTGAAAAAAGAGGCAAGAGAATGGACCGGTAAGGCAGAAAGATAGTAGATGACAGTAAGCAAAGGGAAAAGGCAGAGTCAAAGAGAGTGACAGATTAGAGGAAGTTACAAGCACAGAACTTCCAGAAGGTGGGGGAACTATTTATGCCAAAGACCCCCCCCGGTATCCCCACGGGGGAGGGGGGCGATACAACCTCCTTCTTCTTCTTCCATGTGTTCCCTGCGTTCCCTGCGTTCCCAGGCCAGGCCAAAATGCCATAATTGACAAAGTCACTGATCTCCCTGCTGCGTGCAGCCGACATAGTCCGAATTCGGAGATCAAAGGCGAACAATTATTTGGAAGTTTTTTTAATTTATTTTTTAAAGACAGGAGAAATGGCTCAATAAGTCAGAAAGATAGTAGATGACAGTAAGCAAAGAGAAAAGGCAAGAGTCAAAGAGTGACAGATTAGAGGAAGTTACAAGCACAAATCTTCCAGAAGGTGGGGGAACTATTTTTACGAAAGACCCCCCCCCCCCGTATCCCCACGGGGAGAGACTCGTGCAGGTGGCGGGGTCGTCCAGCTCCTCGCATGTAGGCACGAGGCATCCACCCACTGCCCCTATTGGCCATTGCAAAGAACATCTTTTGCAAGAGTGAATGCCCTTGGTGGGTGGGGGGAGATGGTTGCGCACTGACCAAACAAGGGAATAACTCTCGCCAATAACCCTATTTGAGGCCACTGGGTGGCTGCCTTTTGCAAGAGCGAATGCGTTTTTGGATACTGACCAACAAGGGCTTAACTCTTGCCGTCAAGGGCGGTAATAACCCTAGTTGCAGTGGCCAATAGATGAACCGAATATGTATAAAGGTCGGTTTGTTTGTGTATTGTTGGGCAAACGTATGAAAGAAGTATATTTAATGTTGTTTTTTTTTTATACGGCCTTATAAGCAAAACGTAAATTATGCCTATAATTTAAAAAAAAAATGAATAATGAACATTACAAAGAATATAATTATGTAATGGTAGCAAATTCAAATAATTATGAAACTTTACTGCACAATATATATCGTATACACATACACGATATAATTCAGAATGTTATCGAACAAACTTAAGAAAATAGAAAAAACAAGATTGATGAGTTGGAATTTGAATTTTTTACTCGACAGAACAGATTGGCATGTAAATAGTTCCCCTACCTTCTGAAAGTTATGTGCTTGGATCTTTACTCTACTGTGTTTCTGACCACTATTTTCTCCCTTACTGGTCCATTCTCCCGCCATTTATGTAAATAGTTCCCCCACCTTCTGAAAGTTCTGTGCTTAGTAATGTACTCTTACTGTGTCTCTGATCCACTATCTTTCTCCCTTACTGGTCCATTCTCCCGCCTTTTATGTAAATAGTCCATAGTCCCCCCCCTTCTGAAAGTTCTGTGCTTGTAATGTACTCTACTGTGTCTCTGATCCACTATCTTTCTCCCTTACTGGTCCATTCTCCCGCCTTTTATGTCAATAGTTCCCCCACCTTCTGAAAGTTCTGTGCTCAGTATGTACTCTACTGTGTCTCCAGGCACTATTTTTAGTTCCCTTACTGTTCCATTCTCCCGCCTTTGTTCAAAAGGTTGAATAGTTCCACACCTTCTGAAAGTTCTGTGCTCACAAAATGTACTCTACTGTGTCTCTGACCCACTGTCTTTCTCCCTTACTGGTTCATTCTCCAGCCACGGTGTTGTTTAACGTATAGTTCCCCTTCCTGGCGTGATGCCTTACCAGTTTATGTTTGTCATCAAAATCCAATTCTACTGTGACTGATAGTCACATAGGTGTGATGTGACACAGTTGGTCATTTGGTACTGTATAGTCACACCACAGTTGGTATTTGGTACTGTACACACACACAGAGGCGTGATGCCTTACACAGTTGGTATTTGGTACTGTATAGTCACAGAGGTGTGATGGCCAGTTGGTATTTGGTACTGTATAGTCACAGAGGTGTGATGCCTTACACAGTTTTGGTACTGTATAGTCACAGAGGTGTGATGCCTTACACAGTTGGTATTTGGTACTGTATAGTCACAGAGGTGTGATGCCTTACACAGTTGGTATTTGGTACTGTATAGTCACAGAGGTGTGATGCCTTACACAGTTGGTATTTGGTACTGTATAGTCACAGAGGTGTGATGCCTTACACAGTTGGTATTTGGTACTGTATAGTCACAGAGGTGTGATGCCTTACACAGTTGGTATTTGGTACTGTATAGTCACAGAGGTGTGATGCCTTACACAGTTGGTATTTGGTACTGTATAGTCACAGAGGTGTGATACCTTACACAGTTGGTATTTGGTACTGTATAGTCACAGAGGTGTGATGCCTTACACAGTTGGTATTTGGTACTGTATAGTCACAGAGGTGTGATACCTTACACAGTTGGTATTTGGTACTGTATACAGTGTGATGCCTTACACAGTTGGTATTTGGTACTGTGTTGATGCCTTACACACAGATTTGTACTGTATAGTCACAGAGGTGTGATGCCTTACACAGTTGGTATTTGGTACTGTATAGTCACAGAGGTGTGATACCTTACACAGTTGGTATTTGGTACTGTATAGTCACAGAGGTGTGATACCTTACACAGTTGGTATTTGGTACTGTATAGTCACAGAGGTGTGATGCCTTACACAGTTGGTATTTGGTACTGTATAGTCACAGAGGTGTGATGCCTTACACAGTTGGTATTTGGTACTGTATAGTCACAGAGGTGTGATGCCTTACACAGTTGGTATTTGGTACTGTATAGTCACAGAGGTGTGATGCCTTACGCAGTTGGTATTTGGTACTGTATAGTCACAGAGGTGTGATGCCTTACGCAGTTGGTATTTGGTACTGTATAGTCACAGAGGTGTGATGCCTTACACAGTTGGTATTTGGTACTGTATAGTCACAGAGGTGTGATGCCTTACGCAGTTGGTATTTGGTACTGCATAGTCACAGAGGTTGGTACTTGTATTTGGTACTGTAGTCACAGAGGTGTGATGCCTTACACAGTTGGTATTTGGTACTGTATAGTCACAGAGGTGTGATACCTTACACAGTTGGT
Organism: Phymorhynchus buccinoides; assembly: GCA_017654935.2. Taxonomy (NCBI): domain Eukaryota; kingdom Metazoa; phylum Mollusca; class Gastropoda; order Neogastropoda; family Raphitomidae; genus Phymorhynchus; species Phymorhynchus buccinoides. The sequence continues at coordinate 14,262 of JAGGCT020002460.1, read as the reverse complement.
ATTTGATACTGTATAGTCACAGAGGTGTGATGTGCTTACACAGTTGTTGTTGTTGGTACTGTATAGTCACAGAGCGTGATGCCTTACAGTTGAGTGGCGCACCCGTATTGTAGTTACTGAGGTGTGATGGTGTTTGTTGTTGTGTGTCTGGCTGTTGTTGTTGTTGTTGTTTACACAGTGGACCTGTTGTTGTTGTTGACTGTCTAGGCGTGATGCCTCAGCAGTTGAGCGCAAGCACCCGTATTGTAGCTTACTGGTGTTATGGTTGTTGTTGAAGTTGTTGGGTCGTCTAGGCGTGATGCCTCGTGCAGTTGAGTGGGCACCCGTATTGTAGCTTACTGGTGTTATGTTGTTGTTGTTGTTGTTGTCTAGGCGTGTTGTGCTGTTGAGTCTAGTATTGTAGCTTACTGATTATGTTTGTTGTTGTTGTTGTTGTTGTTGACTGTCGTCAGGCGTGATGCCTCAGTTGAGTGGGCACCCGTATTGTAGCTTACTGGTGTTATGGTTGTTGTTGTTGTTGTTGTTGTTGTTGTTGTTGTTGTGATGGGCACTTGTTGTTGTTGGGCACCCGTATTGTAGTTGTTGGTGTTATGTTTGTTGTTGTTGTTGTTGTTGTTGTTGACTGTCGTCTAGGCGTGATGCCTCATGCAGTTGAGTGGGCACCCGTATTGTAGCTTACTGGTGTTATGTTTGTTATCCTTTAACTGTTTTTTACTGGACCCTACAAGCAAAGCGGAAGGCTGACGTTTCCAGCACTGTCTAACTGGTGTTACACATGTGACCCACCACGATTAAGTGGACCCTACAAGGGTTTTTTCTGGGTAGCTGTGACCCACATACAAATGTCCCCAACTTCAAACTGAGGCTGCTCTTTAAAGTGATGTTTCGCTTTCAATTTGGGGGCATTTGTATGGGAGTCAAACCTGGTCAAAACAAGATTTCTTACCAGCTATAAGAGGGAAAACACGTGAAACCCGTGATTTTGACACGTGATCTGGTGAGTCTTTAAGGGCTATCTATAGTGTGCAATGATGGTGTCGTGTTACATTATAAGTTGTTCTCTATTGTTTGTATGTATTCCCCTCAGGTGGTTGGGGCCACGTTCACCGCATGGAGGCAGGACGCACCCCAAGGGACCTACCGTACGGGCAGAACTGAGGGAAGCCTCCCCCCCCCCCCCCCCCCCAGTAGGTCGTCCACAACTGCGCTTCAAAGATGTGGGCAAACAACGGGACTTGGAGAGCACAGGCATGGATCCAAACAACTGGGAAAACGTCGCAGTCTCCCCCCGAGAACGTGAGAGCAGTCGTCAAGAAAGGGACTGCCCTAGCTGAAGCCAGCAGAGCGGATCAGGTCGCTGACAGAACAGAAGGGCCGCAAGGAAGGAAAGGGACTGCCCTAGCTGAAGCCAGCAGAGCGGATCAGGTCGCTGACAGAACAGAAGGGCCGCAAGGAAGGACAGGGCCCAGAGCTGCCTCCTCAGCCAGACCACCTCCCCTGTTGGCCTGCATCCAGTGTGTGGAGAGACTGCCGCTTCCAGAGTTGGCCTTTTCAGGCACTGGAGACAATGCTCCACATGTATAGTCCGCACCGTACTGAAGACAATAAGTGATGCTCCACATGTATAGTCCGCACCGTACTGAAGACAATGAGTGATGCTCCACATGTATAGTCCGCACCGTACTGAAGACAATGAGTGATGCTCCACATGTATAGTCCGCACCGTACTGAAGACAATGAGTGATGCTCCACATGTATAGTCCGCACCGTACTGAAGACAATGAGTGATGCTCCACATGTATAGTCCGCACCGTACTGAAGACAATGAGTGATGCTCCACATGTATAGTCCGCACCGTACTGAAGACAATGAGTGATGCTCCACATGTATAGTCCGCACCGTACTGAAGACAATGAGTGATGCTCCACATGTATTTTCCGCACCGACTGAAGACAATGAGTGATGTCATTTTTTCATGTTCCTGAATCGCCATTTCCCGTATCGCCTTCTGAAGTGACACGTTATGAACTTAGTGCCGCACCGCCTTTTTTTCATTGCTGCGTGCCCTTGTCTTCTTCAGACACGCACCGTACTGTCTGTCTGTCTATCTCTCTCTCTGTATCTCTCTCTCTCACCGTACTGAAGACTGAGTGATGCTCTCTGTATCTCCGCTCCTCTCTGAAGACTCTCTCTCTCTCTCTCTCCTCTCTCTCTCTGTCTGTCTCTCTGTCTCTCTCAATCTCTCTCTCTCTGAGACACACTCTATAGTCTCTCTCTCTCTGAAGACTCTCTCTCTCTCTCTCTCTCTCTCTCTCTGTATAGTCTCTCTCTCTCTCTCTCTCTCTCTCTCTCTCCCTCTCTCTCTCTCTCTCTCTCTCTCTCTCTCTCTCTCTCTCTCTCTCTCTCTCTCTCTCTCTCTCTCTCTCTCTCTCTCTCTCTCTCCTCTCTCTCTCTCTCTCTCTCTCTCTCTCTCTCCTCTCTCTCTCCTCTCTCTCTCTCTCTGAGTCTCCTCATGTGCTCTCCGCTCCGTACTGAGTGAATGTGACGCATGTGAGTGAGTGAGTGTCCGTGCGTATGACAGATTGATTTGATTGTGATATTAGACTGGGTGACGTTTTACTGAATGCCAGAAATGGATTGAAGTGAAGGAGTGAAGTAAAGAAGGCGAAATGGCGCTAAGAAGAAGGCGACTTCCAACTGCTGGACAGCACTGTTATCTAACCACCAACTGCTGGACAGCACTGCTATCTAACCACCAACTGCTGGACAGCACTGTTATCTAACCACCAACTGCTGGACAGCACTGCTATCTAACCACCAACTGATGGACAGCACTGCTATCTAACCACCAACTGCTGGACAGCACTGATATCTAACCACCAACTGCTGGACAGCACTGTTATCTAACCACCAACTGCTGGACAGCACTGCTATCTAACCACCAACTGCTGGACAGCACTGATATCTAACCACCAACTGCTGGACAGCACTGCTATCTAACCACCAACTGCTGGACAGCACTGCTATCTAACCACCAACTGCTGGACAGCACTGCTATCTAACCACCAACTGCTGGACAGCACTGTTATCTGGAACCACCAACTGCTGGACAGCACTGCTATCTAACCACCAACTGCTGGACAGCACTGTTATCTAACCACCAACTGCTGGACAGCACTGCTATCTAACCACCAACTGCTGGACAGCACTGTTATCTAACCACCAACTGCTGGACAGCACTGCTATCTAACCACCAACTGCTGGACAGCACTGCTATCTAACCACCAACTGCTGGACAGCACTGTTACCTAACCACCAACTGCTGGACAGCACTGCTATCTAACCACCAACTGCTGGACAGCACTGTTATCTAACCACCAACTGCTGGACAGCACTGTTATCTAACCACCAACTGCTGGACAGCACTGTTATCTAACCACCAACTGCTGGACAGCACTGCTATCTAACCACCAAAAAGGGGCGTTCTGCCTAACCATGTGGCGAAATGGGAAATGGTGATTCTAAACCCCCAAGTTGAACGTTGGTAAAGACATTGAAGCGTGTTTTGTAATACGTGGTCGAACTTCACGTGGTGACAGTCTTGACTTCATAGCTGTCGACGGGACTATACATGACTGAGTAAATTATATTTTGAATGTTGGATCTGTGTTGAGACTTTGTACCATCGGTGTAGGGGTTCTACTGATATGTTGTATTATGTACAGGGCGTCTCAGACTTTGTACCATCGGTGTAGGGGTTCTACTGATATGTTGTATTATGTACAGGGGGTCTCAGACTTTGTACCATCGGTGTAGGGGTTCTACTGATATGTTGTATTATGTACAGGCTGTCTCAGACTTTGTACCATCGGTGTAGGGGTTCTACTGATATGTTGTATTATGTACAGGCTGTCTCAGACTTTGTACCATCGGTGTAGGGGTTCTACTGATATGTGTGTATTATGTACAGGGGTGTCTCAGACTTTGTACCATCGGTGTAGGGGTTCTACTGATATGTTGTATTATGTACAGGCTGTCTCAGACTTTGTACCATCGGTGTAGGGGTTCTACTGATATGTTGTATTATGCACAGGCTGTCTCAGACTGCTGTACCATCGGTGTAGGGGTTCTACTGATATGTTGTATTATGCACAGGGTGTCTCAGACTTTGTACCAGGTGTGGGGTTCTTCGTATGTTGTAATATGTTGATCAGAAATTGTACCACCAAGAAATGAAACCCCACTAAATTGGCAATGACAAACAATTTACAAAATATTTCGATTTTGGGGGGTTTGTAAAGCAGATTCGATGCATGAAAGATCACAACAATTTGTTTTTTCCAAGATGTGTTTGTGTGCTGCAGACATTAACGGTTTCCATGGTACCCCATTTTGACTTGTTCCCTCTATCCCATGACTGTAGGCAATGAGACTGAGGTTGACTTGTTCCCTCTATCCTATGACTTAGGCAATGAGACTGAGGTTGACTTGTTCCCTCTATCCTATGACTTAGGCAATGAGACTGAGGTTGACTTGTTCCCTCTATCCTATGACTTAGGCAATGAGACTGAGGTTGACTTGTTCCCTCTATCCTATGACTTAGGCAATGAGACTGAGGTTGACTTGTTCCCTCTATCCTATGACTTAGGCAACAGACTGAGGTTGACTTGTTCCCTCTATCCTATGACTTAGGCAATGAGACTGAGGTTGACTTGTTCCCTCTATCCTATGACTTAGGCAATGAGACTGAGGTTGACTTGTTCCCTCTATCCTATGACTTAGGCAATGAGACTGAGGTTGACTTGTTCCCTCTATCCTATGACTTAGGCAATGAGACTGAGGTTGACTTGTTCCCTCTATCCTATGACTTAGGCAATGAGACTGAGGTTGACTTGTTCCCTCTATCCTATGACTTAGGCAATGAGACTGAGGTTGACTTGTTCCCTCTATCCTATGACTTAGGCAATGAGACTGAGGTTGACTTGTTCCCTCTATCCTATGACTTAGGCAATGAGACTGAGGTTGACTTGTTCCCTCTATCCTATGACTTAGGCAATGAGACTGAGGTTGACTTGTTCCCTCTATCCTATGACTTAGGCAATGAGACTGAGGTTGACTTGTTCCCTCTATCCTATGACTTAGGCAATGAGACTGAGGTTGACTTGTTCCCTCTATCCTATGACTTAGGCAATGAGACTGAGGTTGACTTGTTCCCTCTATCCTATGACTTAGGCAATGAGACTGAGGTTGACTTGTTCCCTCTATCCAATATGACTTAGGCAATGAGACTGAGGTTGACTTGTTCCCTCTATCCTATGACTTAGGCAAGGCAATGAGACTGAGGTTGACTTGTTCCCTCTATCCTATGACTTAGGCAAGGAGACTGAGGTTGACTTGTTCCCTCTATCCTATGACTTAGGCAATGAGACTGAGGTTGACTTGTTCCCTCTATCCTATGACTTAGGCAATGAGACTGAGGTTGACTTGTTCCCTCTATCCTATGACTTAGGCAATGAGACTGAGGTTGACTTGTTCCCTCTATCCTATGACTTAGGCAATGAGACTGAGGTTGACCCTCTATCCTATGACTTCCCTCTGAGGTTGACTTGTTCCCTCTATCCTATGACTTAGGCAATGAGACTGAGGTTGACTTGTTCCCTCTATCCTATATGACTTAGGCAATGAGACTGAGGTTGACTTGTTCCCTCTATCCTATGACTTAGGCAATGAGACTGAGGTTGACTTGTTCCCTCTATCCTATGACTTAGGCAATGAGACTGAGGTTGACTTGTTCCCTCTATCCTATGACTTAGGCAATGAGACTGAGGTTGACTTGTTCCCTCTATCCTATGACTTAGGCAATGAGACTGAGGTTGACTTGTTCCCTCTATCCTATGACTTAGGCAATGAGACTGAGGTTGACTTGTTCCCTCTATCCTATGACTTAGGCAATGAGACTGAGGTTGACTTGTTCCCTCTATCCTATGACTTAGGCAATGAGACTGAGGTTGACTTGTTCCCTCTATCCTATGACTTAGGCAATGAGACTGAGGGTTGACTTGTTCCCTCTGATCTGACTTCCTATGACTTAGGCAATGAGACTGAGGTTGACTTGTTCCCTCTATCCTATGACTTAGGCACTTAGGCAATGAGACTGAGACTGGGTTGACTTGTTCCCTCTATCCTATGTTTAGGCAATGAGACTGAGGTTGACTTGTTCCCTCTATCCTATACTTTGGCACTTAGGCAATGAGACTGAGGTTGACTTGTTCCCTCTATCCTATATTTGACTTAGGCAATGAGACTGAGGTTGACTTGTTCCCTCTATCCTATGGCACTTAGGCAATGAGACTGAGGTTGACTTGTTCCCTCTATCCTATGACTTAGGCAAGCATAGGCTTTTGAGACTTTGGGTTGACTTGTTCCCTCTATCCTATGACTTTGGCAATGAGACTGAGGTTGACTTGTTCCCTCTATCCTATGACTTAGGCAATGAGACTGAGGTTGACTTGTTCCCTCTATCCTATGACTTTGGCACTTAGGCAATGAGACTGAGGTTGACTTGTTCCCTCTATCCTGACCCTTAGGCACTTAGGCAATGAGACTGAGGTTGACTTGTTCCCTCTATCCTGACTTTGGACTTTAGGCAATGAGACTGAGGTTGACTTGTTCCCTCTATCCTATGACTTAGGCAATGAGACTGAGGTTGACTTGTTCCCTCTATCCTATGACCCTTAGGCAATGAGACTGGGGTTGACTTGTTCCCTCTATCCCCCTGACTTTGACACTTAAGGCGGCAACCCTTATGTGACTGCCTTATGACTGACCCTTACTGTGACCCTTTCACCTTATTTGCATGACCATCTAACTTGACCCTTGACTCAGTCCCTTACTGTGAGTCAGGTGACAGGGACGAATAGGGCGGGTTCTAAATATTGTGACCCTGATCGAGCCTGATCGAGTCAGGTGGCTTGACCCTTCTGTGCGGGAAACAAAATTTGACCCTTGTCACGACCTTATCGTGACCATATGAGGCACACATAGACTGTCGTGCCCTTATGCACCCTTAGGCTGACCCTATTGGAATATCACTGTAGACTATGACTCTCTAACTAGTGACCATTACTGGCTCTAGTGCTGCAGCCAACCCTTGTTGGTTGGCCTTCGGGGACCTTCCCCAACCCGATTGTCGGAAACGACACAGGGCAACAACAACTGTCCTAGCTTGTCGGGGTGTGTGTGCTGTGTTTTTCTATTGTGCCAGTGAACTGTAGCTATGATGTGACCTTTGTCATTTGCCATTTGTGGGGGTGCAGAAGTCGCACTGCATATTCATGTTTAGCAACACATTGACCTAAGTTAGTCGACAACGACAAATAAGTCAAATGTCTGTATAGCGCATAATTTATTTCAATTTGTATGCATTCTAACCATTCGTATATTTCATCATGTATAAACCGGTAGTCGGTAGGCCTACTAAGGAGTAGACTGTAGGGAGACAGTGCCTCTGTGACCCTTACAGACCCTTACTGTGACCCTTGTGTGACCCTTGCTGTGACCCTTACTATGACCCTTGTTGTGACCCTTACATGACCCTTACTGTGACCCTTACATTGACCCTTGTTGTGACCCTTACTGTGACCCTTGCTTGCATTGACCCTGACCCTTGTTGTGACCCTTACATTGACCCTTACTGTGACCCTTGTTGTGACCCTTGTTGTGACCCTTACATTGACCCTTGTTGTGACCCTCCAGTGCTTCATGACGCACACAGGGCACCGTGTTCTACCGTACATATCTGTAGGGATAAAGTTAGAAGGTAGTACAGTGGAACCTCCCTATTAAGACCTCCCCTATTAACACTCCCTCCAAAAGGCGACCCCCAAAATGTTGGTGTTTTATACCGATTTCCCCCTTTTCACATCCAGGCTACTGGGTGTCCACCTCCCAATAAGACCCCTCCCTATTAAGACCTTTTTGTGGCTGATTGTTCAAGTCGTCATAGTGAGGTTCCACTGTATGGGTCCCATTCCTTTTGTGGTGGTACCGTTCTGGTTTGGATCCGATGGAAGTGAATTCCAACTGACTGAACGTCCAGTCCATGTTAGACGCAGGGCACAGTGTGTTGCAGCTTGTAGTCGTTCTGATGATTTTAGGTTTCTGTACATGTGAACGTTTTCACTCGTTCCCCATAGGGCACAGTGTTATGGTGTGTAGGGATCATTGGGGCACAGTGTGTCATGGGGCATGGTGTAGGGATCATTGGGGCACAGTGTTATGGTGTGTAGGGATCATTGGGGCACAGTGTTATGGTGTGTAGGGATCATTGGGGCACAGTGTTATGGTGTGTAGGGATCATTGGGGCACAGTGTGATGGTGTGTAGGGATCATTGGGGCATGGTGTGTAGGGATCATTGGGGCACGGTGTGTAGGGATCATTGGGGCACAGTGTGTAGGGATCATTGGGGCACAGTGTCATAGGGATGTGTAGGGATTGGGGCATGGTGTGTAGGGATCATTGGGGCACAGTGTTATGGGATGTGTGGTGTGTAGGGATCATTGGGGCACAGTGTGTAGGGATTGGGGCACAGTGTGTAGGGATCATTGGGGCATGGTGTGTAGGGATCATTGGGGCATGGTGTGTAGGGATCATTGGGGCATGGTGTGTAGGGATCATTGGGGCACAGTGTGTAGGGATCATTGGGGCACAGTGTGTAGGGATCATTGGGGCATGGTGTGTAGGGATCATTGGGGCATGGTGTGTAGGGATCATTGGGGCATGGTGTGTAGGGATCATTGGGGCATGGTGTGTAGGGATCATTGGGGCATGGTGTGTAGGGATCATTGGGGCATGGTGTAGGTCATTGGGATCATTGGGGCATGGTGTGTAGGGATCATTGGGGCATGGTGTGTAGGGATCATTGGGGCATGGTGTGTAGGGATCATTGGGGCATGGTGTGTAGGGATCATTGGGGCATGGTGTGTAGGGATCATTGGGGCACAGTGTGTAGGGATCATTGGGGCACGGTGTGTAGGGATCATTGGGGCACGGTGTGTAGGGATCATTGGGGCATGGTGTGTAGGGATCATTGGGGCACAGTGTGTAGGGATCATTGGGGCATGGTGTGTAGGGATCATTGGGGCATGGTGTGTAGGGATCATTGGGGCACGGTGTGTAGGGATCATTGGGGCACAGTGTGTAGGGATCATTGGGGCATGTGTGTAGGGATCATTGGGGCACGGTGTGTAGGGATCATTGGGGCACAGTGTGTAGGGATCATTGGGGCACAGTGTGTAGGGATCATTGGGGCACAGTGTGTAGGGATCATTGGGGCACAGTGTGTAGGGATCATTGGGGCACAGTGTGTAGGGATCATTGGGGCACAGTGTGTAGGGATCATTGGGGCACATTGGGGCACATTGGTGTGTAGGGATCATTGGGGCACGGTGTGTAGGGATCATTGGGGCATGGTGTGTAGGGATCATTGGGGCATGGTGTGTAGGGATCATTGGGGCATGGTGTGTAGGGATCATTGGGGCACAGTGTGTAGGGATCATTGGGGCATGTGTGTAGGGATCATTGGGGCATGGTGTGTAGGGATCATTGGGGCACAGTGTGTAGGGATCATTGGGGCATGGTGTGTAGGGATCATTGGGGCATGGTGTGTAGGGATCATTGGGGCATGGTGTGTAGGGATCATTGGGGCACAGTGTGTAGGGGATCATTGGGGCACAGTGTGTAGGGATCATTGGGGCATGGTGTGTAGGGATCATTGGGGCATGGTGTGTAGGGATCATTGGGGCATGGTGTGTAGGGATCATTGGGGCATGGTGTGTAGGGATCATTGGGGCATGGTGTGTAGGGATCATTGGGGCATGGTGTGTAGGGATCATTGGGGCATGTGTAGGGATCATTGGGGCACAGTGTGTAGGGATCATTGGGGCACGGTGTGTAGGGATCATTGGGGCACAGTGTGTAGGGATCATTGGGGCACAGGTGTGTAGGGATCATTGGGGCATGGTGTGTAGGGATCATTGGGGCATGGTGTGTAGGGATCATTGGGGCATGGTGTGTAGGGATCATTGGGGCACATTGGGGCACAGTGTGTAGGGATCATTGGGGCACAGTGTGTGTAGGGATCATTGGGGCATGGTGTGTAGGGATCATTGGGGCATGGTGTGTAGGGATCATTGGGGCACAGTGTGTAGGGATCATTGGGGCACAGTGTGTAGGGATCATTGGGGCACAGTGTGTAGGGATCATTGGGGCACAGTGTGCTATGGTGTAGGGATCATTGGGGCATGGTGTGTAGGGATCATTGGGGCACAGGTGTGTAGGGATCATTGGGGCATGGTGTGTAGGGATCATTGGGGCACAGTGTGTAGGGATCATTGGGGCACAGTGTGTAGGGATCATTGGGGCACAGTGTGTAGGGATCATTGGGGCACAGTGTGTAGGGATCATTGGGGCACAGTGTGTAGGGATCATTGGGGCACAGTGTGTAGGGATCATTGGGGCACAGTGTGTAGGGATCATTGGGGCACAGTGTGTAGGGATAGGGATCATTGGGGCACAGTGTGTAGGGATCATTGGGGCACAGTGTGTAGGGATCATTGGGGCACAGTGTGTAGGGATCATTGGGGCACAGTGTGTAGGGATCATTGGGGCACAGTGTGTAGGGATCATTGGGGCACAGTGTGTAGGGATCATTGGGGCACAGTGTGTAGGGATCATTGGGGCACAGGGATGTGTAGGGATCATTGGGGCATGGTGTGTAGGGATCATTGGGGCACAGTGTGTAGGGATCATTGGGGCACAGTGTGTAGGGATCATTGGGGCACAGTGTGTAGGGATCATTGGGGCATGGTGTGTAGGGATCATTGGGGCATGGTGTGTAGGGATCATTGGGGCACAGGTGTGTAGGGATCATTGGGGCACAGTGTGTAGGGATCATTGGGGCACAGTGTGTGTCATTGGGGCAGGGGGATCATTGGGGCATTGGGGCACAGTGTAGGGATCATTGGGGCATGGTGTGTAGGGATCATTGGGGCACAGTGTGTAGGGATCATTGGGGCATGGTGTGTAGGGATCATTGGGGCATGGTGTGTAGGGATCATTGGGGCATGGTGTGTAGGGATCATTGGGGCACAGTGTGTGTAGGGATCATTGGGGCACAGGTAGGGATCATTGGGGCATGGTGTGTAGGGATCATTGGGGCACAGTGTGTAGGGATCATTGGGGCATGGTGTGTAGGGATCATTGGGGCACAGGTGTGTAGGGATCATTGGGGCACAGTGTGTAGGGATCATTGGGGCACAGTGTGTAGGGATCATTGGGGCATGGTGTGTAGGGATCATTGGGGCACAGTGTGTATTGGGGCACGGTGTGTAGGGATCATTGGGGCATGGTGTGTAGGGATCATTGGGGCATGGTGTGTAGGGATCATTGGGGCATGGTGTGTAGGGATCATTGGGGCACAGTGTGTAGGGATCATTGGGGCACAGTGTGTAGGGATCATTGGGGCACAGTGTGTAGGGATCATTGGGGCATGGTGTGTAGGGATCATTGGGGCATGGTGTGTAGGGATCATTGGGGCATGGTGTGTAGGGATCATTGTAGGGATCATTGTGGCATGGTGTGTAGGGATCATTGGGGCATGGTGTGTAGGGATCATTGGGGCATGGTGTGTAGGGATCATTGGGGCATGGTGTAGGGATCATTGGGGCATGTGTGTAGGGATCATTGGGGCACATGGTGTGTAGGGATCATTGGGGCATGGTGTGTAGGGATCATTGGGGCACAGTGTGTAGGGATCATTGGGGCATGGTGTGTAGGGATCATTGGGGCATGGTGTGTAGGGATCATTGGGGCATGGTGTGTGGTGTGTAGGGATCATTGGGGCATGGTGTGTAGGGATCATTGGGGCATGGTGTGTAGGGATCATTGGGGCACAGTGTGTAGGGATCATTGGGGCATGGTGTGTAGGGATCATTGGGGCATGGTGTGTAGGGATCATTGGGGCATGGTGTGTAGGGATCATTGGGGCATGGTGTGTAGGGATCATTGGGGCATGGTGTGTAGGGATCATTTGGGGCATGGTGTGTAGGGATCATTGGGGCATGGTGGGGCATGTGTGTAGGGATCATTGGGGCATGGTGTGTAGGGATCATTGGGGCATGGTGTGTAGGGATCATTGGGGCATGGTGTGTAGGGATCATTGGGGCATGGTGTGTAGGGATCATTGGGGCATGGTGTGTAGGGATCATTGGGGCATGGTGTGTAGGGATCATTGGGGCATGGTGTGTAGGGATCATTGGGGCACAGTGTGTAGGGATCATTGGGGCACAGTGTGTAGGGATCATTGGGGCATGGTGTGTAGGGATCATTGGGGCACAGTGTGTAGGGATCATTGGGGCACAGTGTGTAGGGATCATTGGGGCATGGTGTGTAGGGATCATTGGGGCACAGTGTGTAGGGATCATTGGGGCACAGTGTGTAGGGATCATTGGGGCATTGTGTGTAGGGATCATTGGGGCACAGTGTGTAGGGATCATTGGGGCATGGTGTGTAGGGATCATTGGGGCACAGTGTGTAGGGATCATTGGGGCACAGTGTGTAGGGATCATTGGGGCACAGTGTGTAGGGATCATTGGGGCACAGTGTGTAGGGATCATTGGGGCACAGTGTGTAGGGATCATTGGGGCATGGTGTGTAGGGATCATTGGGGCATGGTGTGTAGGGATCATTGGGGCACATTGGTGTGTAGGGATCATTGGGGCACAGTGTGTAGGGATCATTGGGGCACAGTGTGTAGGGATCATTGGGGCATGGTGTGTAGGGATCATTGGGGCATGGTGTGTAGGGATCATTGGGGCATGGTGTGTAGGGATCATTGGGATCATTGGGGCATGGTGTGTAGGGATCATTGGGGCATTGGTGTGTAGGGATGGTGTGTAGGGATCATTGGGGCATTGTGTAGGGATCATTGGGGCACAGTGTGTAGGGATCATTGGGGCATGGTGTGTAGGGATCATTGGGGCACAGTGTGTAGGGATCATTGGGGCATGGTGTGTAGGGATCATTGGGGCATGGTGTGTAGGGATCATTGGGGCATTGTGTGTAGGGATCATTGGGGCATGGTGTGTAGGGATCATTGGGGCATGGTGTGTAGGGATCATTGGGGCATGGTGTGTAGGGATCATTGGGGCATGTGTAGGTGTGTAGGGATGTAGGGATCAGGGATTGGGGCATGGTGTGTAGGGATCATTGGGGCATGGTGTGTAGGGATCATTGGGGCATGGTGTGTAGGGATCATTGGGGCATGGTGTGTAGGGATCATTGGGGCATGTGTGTAGGGATCATTGGGGCATGGTGTGTAGGGATCATTGGGGCATGGTGTGTAGGGATCATTGGGGCATGGTGTGTAGGGATCATTGGGGCATGGTGTGTAGGGATCATTGGGGCACAGTGTGTAGGGATCATTGGAGCATGGGCACAGTGTGTAGGGATCATTGGGGCATGGTGTGTAGGGATCATTGGGGCATGGTGTGTAGGGATCATTGGGGCACGGTGTGTATCATTGGGTGTAGGGATCATTGGGGCACGGTGTGTAGGGATCATTGGGGCACGGTGTGTAGGGATCATTGGGGCACGGTGTGTAGGGATCATTGGGGCACGGTGTGTAGGGATCATTGGGGCACGGTGTGTAGGGATCATTGGGGCACGGTGTGTAGGGATCATTGGGGCACGGTGTGTAGGGATCATTGGGGCACGTGTGTAGGGATCATTGGGGCACGGTGTGTAGGGATCATTGGGGCACGGTGTGTAGGGATCATTGGGGCACGGTGTGTAGGGATCATTGGGGCACGGTGTGTAGGGATCATTGGGGCACGGTGTGTAGGGATCATTGGGGCACGGTGTGTAGGGATCATTGGGGCACGGTGTGTAGGGATCATTGGGGCACGGCGTGTAGGGATCATTGGGGCACGGCGTGTAGGGATCATTGGGGCACGGTGTGTAGGGATCATTGGGGCACGGTGTGTAGGGATCATTGGGGCACGGTGTGTAGGGATCATTGGGGCACGGTGTGTAGGGATCATTGGGGCATGGTGTGTAGTAGGGATCATTGGGGCACAGTGTGTAGGGATCATTGGGGCGTGTAGGGATCATTGGGGCACGGTGTGTAGGGATCATTGGGGCACGGTGTGTAGGGATCATTGGGGCACGGTGTGTAGGGATCATTGGGGCACAGTTATGGTGTG
>JAGGCT020002459.1:0-25000 GCA_017654935.2 Phymorhynchus buccinoides | reverse complement strand
AGCAGGGCTTGCTGTCCACACTGCCATGAATGATCTGCACCTGGTGACTCCTGATGCTCACCTGCATCCCACCTGGAACACACACCACATTATACTAATAACAAGCAGGGCTTGCTGTCCACACTGCCATGAATGATCTGCACCTGGTGACTCCTGGTGCTCACTCTGCATCCCACCTGCAACACACACCACATTATACTAATAACAAGCAGGGCTTGCTGTCCACACTGCCATGAATGATCTGCACCTGGTGACACTGCATCCCACATTATACTAATAACAAGCAGGGCTTGCTGTCCACACTGCCATGAATGATCTGCACCTGGTGACTCCTGGTGCTCACCTGCATCCCACCTGCAACACACACCACATTATACTAATAACAAGCAGGGCTTGCTGTCCACACTGCCATGAATGATCTGCACCTGGTGACTCCTGGTGCTCACCTGCATCCCACCTGCAACACACACCACATTATACTAATAACAAGCAGGGCTTGCTGTCCACACTGCCATGAATGATCTGCATCTGGTGACTCCTGATGCTCACCTGCATCCCACCTGGAACACACACCACATTATACTAATAACAAGCAGGGCTTGCTGTCCACACTGCCATGAATGATCTGCACCTGGTGACTCCTGATGCTCACCTGCATCCCACCTGGAACACACACCACATTATACTAATAACAAGCAGGGCTTGCTGTCCACACTGCCATGAATGATCTGCACCTGGTGACTCCTGATGCTCACCTGCATCCCACCTGGAACACACACCATATTAAAATCACACACAGAAACACGGGATAAATAATGGATGCAAATCAAATCAAAACATCTTTATTATCTCTGAAAAGAGAAATTGCGTCCAGGTGCCAGGATTATAACATAGACATTGACATTAAACATACAATAAAATACATTGAACGGTTATAATATGGCATAGAAGATTAAAGGTATAGAGCACACATGCATTATCATATTTACAAGCACAATTTAAAATGCAAAGAAATGTATGATATCTAATTGAACAAAGACCAAAATCACAGTCAGGGTACACACTCTATTTCGCCCCCCCCCCTCCCCTCCCATACACTCACACTTTACTTAAACACACATGCTGGCGATCAGTAAGAGCCAACAATTTTGAAACATAAAGTTAAGTTTCTGATGGCGCTTTCGAACAGAAGCCAATCTATATTTACAAAAGCTTTTTGTTTTTAAATTCTAACTGAAACTGGAGAATTTTATCATACACATGAAACATCCATTTCAAATCCAAATAAAGAGTTAAGCGATTCCATCCACACATCTTTGACACTTGCAGCACAATCAATAATGCCCCTTGGTATTATTGAGTAGCTGCTTCCTCAACATTTATTTGTTTAATGTTTCGAAGGCCTCAGTCTATTCTCAAAAGCTAATTTTAACTCTAAATATTTTAAAAGTTCAATGAACAAGGACCTTCAGTTTTCTTTCTTTTACACAGGTCTTTTTATATATTGAAAACATTACATTTCTGTTGTGTTGAACACTTTGCACCAAAACAAGAATGTAAAAGGGCAAGTGTTGAAATCAAATGGAAAGAAAGGGGAAAACTAAAAGCAAAGAGAAAAGACATCAAGAAAGTAAAATTTAAAAAAGAGAGGCAAAATTGCATGATTTCTATAGAAAAGAGTGTCTTATTACAGGGTTCCCAGGGCTTTCAGCTATCCCCAAGTAAGGACCTTGTAAGGACCTGTAGGCCTAAGGATAATCTGCATCTTTTACTTTAGCCAACGATCTCGAAAGGAACACTTTCCCAGCATTGTGAACAATGTCTAAGCCGATAGAAAAACTATGGCTGACACAGATATATATATATAAGTTTTCTCGCAAAACAACACCAGGATAAAGAACGAGATTTCAGTCCAATTTCTCTTGACAACTCGAGGTGCATCGTTCGTCTGCTAAGCGGTCAGTTGAAACGGGAAGGTGGGGGAGAGGGGTAAGGTGGAGTAGGCGCTGAGCGATGTTTCTCAAGTGTAAAATTGCTGCTTCTGCCATCTATTTTGAGTATGGTCTTGCTGCTCAGGGCAGTTTTTGGCAGCTGTCAGGACTTGTAAGGACCTTGAAGTGAATGTAAGCACTAGTAAGGCCTTACTTGGAGATTTCAATTTGTCAAGACTTATTAGTTATAAGGACTGGTAAGGCCCCTATGAACCCTGTTATTACCAACAAAATAAAAGCATATTCTAAATGAATAAAACCACACGTCCAAAGCCTTACAGTCATCTGCGGACAGCATTTCATCAGCGGAGAACCGGTACTGCTGGCTGATTTCCTCCATCTTCAGGGCCTGAAAGGAGAGGATTGAAATGTTAGTTTTCAAAATATTTCAGGCACAAATTAAAAATAAACATAACAGTAAATACAAGCATGATCGCTTACGAAAGTAACAGCTACCATTCACAACAATAAGTACATCATGTACGCTCTGTCCTTTAGGCCTTTTCCTGATATGACATTAACAAAGCCTAGCAAAAGACAACAAGCCATGAATTGAGGAATTTTAATTAATTCTACTATCTACTCTATCTATATACTTACCACTCCACTACTAGTGCATATTCGGTCAAGGTTAGCTTGGAAGACAAAGCCAAAATGAATTGTGTCTTATTACCTCAACTCCCAATCAGGCTCACTTCCGGTTTAGTGAGTAACATCACTTTTCTGAAAGCCAAACAAACACTACTGGAAACTAAAAGAATCCATTAGGAGGGAGGAGGGAGGGTCACTTAAACGTAGTGGAGTGGTAAGTATATAGATAGAGTAGATAGTAGAATTAATTAAAATTCCTCAATCTATTCTATCATCCTTACCACTCCACTACTAGTGCATGACTACCCACAAGGAGGTGGGAAATGGATTGAATAATGGAATATGAAGCACAAAACAAGGCCTAATAAGGGGTAGTGACAAAACACCCCCCTAGATTAGGGTATCATAGTATCAAAACAGGGCAATAACACCGTCCCCAAAAAGACGATGGTTAACACATGAAGTAACAACAACAGCGTCCATACAACAAAATACCTTAGAAGGAGACCGCCTTTGAAGAAAGGATGGCCCTCTGGATACCAAATGTGTTGTCTTGCCGCAGGAGAGAGAACCGCCTCAGATAGAACGAGGTGAAGGTGGATTCTGACTTCCAGAAGGCTGACGCCATAATGGTTTGAAGAGGAACACCCCGTACCAAGGCCAGAGAGGAATTGATGGCCCTAATCTCGTGTGCCCGGATGGTTGAGGGCACAGTTCGGTTTTCATTGAAATAGGCTAGTTTAATTATCTCAACAATCCAGCGAGCCAGAGTGGCCTTACGGATATCTTTGGAATAGTTCACATTCAAAGAGATGAATAACCGACGTTTCTGGCCACGAAAGGGTTCTGAGCGGCGTAGGTAAATGCGAAGAACGCGGATAGGACAAAGCAACCGATCCTTGTCATCTGAGCAAAGGATGCTCGAAAGACTCTCAATGGTCAAAGGGGAAGAGGGAACATTAGATGCTTGATTTTTGGCCCTGAACTCAGGCAAAAAACAAAGCGTAACCGACGAATGGTCCTCTGCGAATTCAATATCAGAGGGACTTCCGCTGAAAACATGGACTCCACTGATCCTGCGTGAAAAGGCGAGGCTAAGTAAGAACAAAGGCTTAAAAGAAAGAAGTTTAAAAGAAACAGAGGCGATAGGTTCACACACCTCTCTGAGGAAACGAAGAACGAGAAAAACGTCCCATTGGGGAATCCTAACTGAAGGAACGACCGACTTGTTCCTCAAGCCGTCGATAAAGTGCGAAACCAGAACCGAAGAAGCAAAGGATGGTTGGCGACAACCAGTAGCCACCGAAATATTCACAATTGCAGACTTGTAACCAGCTAAAGTCTGAGCTCCAAGTCCCTTAGAACTATGCAAAAATGAAAGAAAGGAAACAAACTGAGCAGCCGAGGGCCGCAATGAAGAAAACTTCCTAGACGAGCAAAAAGCAAACCAAGATGACCAACGTAGATCGTAGAGAGCATTGGTGCTCTGACGACAAGCCTGCAAGACGTCGATGGAGACCGCATTCAAACCCTGTGCGCGGAGACCGGACCGCAGAGTCTCCATGCGGTCAGGTGAAGGACGGCAGGGTTCGGGTGCCGGATGCCTGTTCGAGGCTGAATGAGAGAAGCTGGAGAGAGATGCAGAGGAACTCCTGGAACGTGTACAAGAGCCAGAAGCTCCGGGAACCAAGAAGTGGCCTCCCACTTGGGTACCACGAGAATGAGATCTGGCCTTTCTCGAGCGACCTTCTCCAGAACCTTTGGGATCAGGGAAGTTGGTGGGTAAGCATACGCCCACATCCCTGCCCAAGACAGGCTGAAAGCATTGAGGGCCCAAGCCAAGGGGTCCTGCATGGGCGAGATGAACAGAGGCAGGCGACGACTGAAGTGGGTTGCAAAGAGATCTATGTGGGGCTTTCCCCACAGAGACCAAACTGGTTGCAGCACCTGATGGGACAGAGTCCACTCTGTCTGGATGACTTGATGAGAACGACTCAACTGATCCGTGAGAACATTGAGTTTTCCCGGGATTAACTCCACCGAAAGGTGAATTTCGTTCTGAAAAGTCCAAAGCAGGATCTCCTCGGCCTTCAAGGAGAGAGTCTGCGATTTCATGCCCCCCTGTCTCCGGAGGTAAGAGAGACACGTGGTGTTGTCTCCACAAACCGTGACCCACTTGCTCCGGAGAGAGGGAAGGAACGCCTTGAGAGCGCGAGAAACCGCCTCCATCTCCAAGAAGTTGAGATGGAGAAGAGATTCTGCTTCGGTCCAGAGACCCGAGACCTCGTGATGATCCAGATGAGCGCCCCACCCCAACAGAGAAGCATCGGTGAAAAGGAATTCCTGCCTCTGCAGAGGACGAATGGGCACTGAGGACGTTAGCCACACTGGATCCAGCCATTGAGCGATGGACTGGTGGAACCAAGGAACCAGAGAAACCACAGAGTCCAAAGGAAGAAGAGAGAGGCCAAGTTCCGCGCACTTCCTTTGGAGGGAGCGCTTGTGAAGCCGGCCGAGCGGAAGGAGGTCCGACAAAGACTCCATCGTACCTAGCAACTGAAGTAGTTGCCGGGTCGTTGCCGTACCAGAGGACAGGAGCCTCGACAGAAGAGAGTGAAGGTCCGCCAAGCGGTTCGGAGTAGGGCACACCGTGAAGTTGACGGTGTCGAACGACATTCCCAGGTAAGTGAAACGCTGGGGAGTGAGATCCGACTTCTTGTCGTTCAGCCGAAAACCGACCTGACCGGACAGATCCAGGAGGACTGAGGTGTGAGAGCGACACTGGAGATTGGAACCGGCAAGGGTGAGCCAATCGTCCAGATACACCTTGAGATGGATTCCCCTGGACCGGGCCAGCCTGGCGAACTCCCTGACCACCATGGTGAAGATCCACGGTGCCAGGGACAGGCCGAAGGGAAGGGCTACGTACTGGTACGTTGAATTCCCCCACACGAACCTCAAGAGGTGCCGACGAGACGGATGGATAGTCACATGATAGTAAGCATCCTTGAGGTCGATGGAAGTCACCCAATCCCCCGGCTGGATGAAATCCCGAATGGAGTGAGAGGTCTCCATCTTGGACTTCATCGGCCGCAGAAAAACATTGAGCGGCGACAGATCCAGAACCGGGCGAAACTCGGGCAAAACTCGCCGTTCTTTTTGGGAACAGTGAAGAGCCGGGAGTAAAAGCCCAGGTCTGGATCCGAAACACAAGTGATGGCCCCTTTTGAGAGGAGGGACTGAACTTCCTTTTCGAGAATCTCGAAACGAACAGGGTCCGTCGGAGGAGGAAAGCGAAGAGGGACAGGAGAAAGTGGAGGTTCCTTGATGAGAGGAAAGCGGAAACCTTCCCACACCACCCGAAGTATCCAGGGGTTGTCTGACAAAAGAGACCACTGCTGGTGACATTGAGCCAGAGAACCTACGCTTGATGGAGCCGGCGTGCCTGGAGACTCCGGAGGTGCGGAGCCTACTGAAAAGGACAGTAACGACTTGGGGCCTGAGGCCTGGACGATCGGCCCGCACCCCGATGGAAAGGGCGGCCACGAGTCACAGGGGCAGGAGGAGGCTGAGGCTGGGCCCTGGCTGGCTGGGTCGAATGCCCACGAGAAGACGAGTATGACTATGAGCGATGGTTCGAAGCGAACCGAGCAGACCGCTGGTGAGGAAGGCGGAAACCCTGAGACGCAGCACGAGGTTGAGGTCTGATACGGGAAGCCATAGTCTGTAGAGTTGCCAGCACTCTCTCATTATGGAAGAGAGTCTGACGGCCGGAGGAAGCTTCCTTAACTGCAGAGACACGAGACTGAGCAAAGACCCCATGAGAAGGAATAGGATCAGAACGCAAAGCTCTGCGTTCAATATCCAAGAGAGGGAGAGAAGTGTGAGAAAGCACTTGATCACGGAAGAACGCAGTCAGCCGACCACGAACAGCAGCGAGATCCAAGGAGGACGACTGGACAGAATCCTTCAGATCAGCCAGCAAAATACCCAGAGAGCGCTCATCTATCGATTCCAGAAGCTGGAAGTCCTCTGGGCGATTAGTGGAAGTACGGCCCAACAGGGAAGGGAGACCTTGCAGCATAGAGGAGGCCGTCGAACAATGAACCAAGGCCTGAGAAACCAGTTTTTCCAACGAAGTGAAAGACTTGGCAAGAATGGTCACCGATCCAGGAGAAGTCCCTGAGAAACTCAGATCCAAACCAGAAACTTCTTCCGGAGAGACTGCAGAAGACAAGGGAATAGGCAAGAAATCTGGGGTCAACGGAAGGGGTGTGGTAAACCGAAGCCATTGCGGACAAGAACCACAGAGTGAAGGAATAGGCGGAGGAGGCTGAGCCTCGTTCCGAGACTGCTTAGCCTGGGACCACAAGTGTGAGTCCGCCAAATCCAGTGCGTCACAGAGAGAGGAAGAACACGCCAGGGCCAACTTGGGTTGGCGACGAGAGTGGAGAGAGCCAAAACCATCATCCGTAGATTGCACCTGTGGTGGCTCGACCGTAACCACATCTTGACAATAAGCTTGCAGAGCTAAGAGACAAGATTGAACTCCCGAATTCTGAGAATCAAAGAGACCGGAACCAAAGGAATCAGAACCGAAATCAGCATCGAGCGCAGGCTGCGCCGACTGGTCCGCCAGAGGGACTTGTGACTGGCGAGCCAACAAATCAAGAACCTCTTGATGAGAATAAGAGCGTTGTTGGCCCAAACTTTGAGCCGAGACACCGTGAGCCGACTGGATCGGTTGTGCCCGACGGGCTACAGCCGGATCCGTGACCAGAGGCCGAGAAACAAGGCCTGACAAGAAGAGCCATCGGCCAAGCCACCAACCGGTGTATGACCGTGTACCGTGGTTCTGCCAGCGGACGGGCGAGCCGCCGTGGCAAGACCGTAACGGGATGGTCCGGTAGTGACCGTGTCAGTGCCTACGGCACCACGGTTATCATCACCGGGGGAACTACCCGTAACGGTGGCATCGCCCTTAGAGACGGCATTGTTCGGTGTAGGAACAGCATTGTTCCCGAACCCCCGCATGCCAACCGAGGAAGGCATGCCGGAAGCCGAGAACGGAATGGGGGGACTCGGTGCAGCAATCTGCTGAGCAGAAGTGCACTCCGTCCAACGATCAACGCCAGGAGCCATGGGGGTACGGGAGCTACTCAAGAACTGACCTTCATGTTGAAGAACACGTATCCCCGTCCGGAGTTCCTGCTGGGCTAACTCATGGGAAGAGAGAGGAGCCGGCCAAGAGAGGCCCTCGGAAGAGAAGGCCGGATCCAGAGTCATCAAGAGTGAGAAAATCCTGCGAAGGTTGAACCGAGACTTGTTGAAGGTTACCAGCCTTGTCAAACTGAGCGAACGAAAAGGGCATGGCGGAAGCCAAATCACCTGAAGAACGAAGCTGAGACAAAATCTCGGTAATGACTTGGCGAGTTTCTAAGCCTGAGTCCACAGAACTGCGCGAAGAGCGAGAGGATTTCTTTGACTCTCTAGACTTGGAAGATTTCGAACTGGGAGACTTGACTTTAGAGTTCAAATTTTTCGGCAAAGAAAATCTTCCCTTATCGTCGCGAGGAAGGTCCTTGGTGTGAGAGGCTTTAGGAGCTTCCGACAATGAAGCATCTGCTACCGAAGCAGACGACGCCATTTTCGTTTTGAGCAATGAAAGTAGCTTACAATTTTGGCCAGAAACGTTCGATTTAATCAGGCCAAAAGGAAGGAGAAACGAAAATATGAATTGGGGTGGGTAGCCGAACTTACCACCAACCAGGCAACACAAGTTCAAAGTACAAAAGTACAAAGTCAAACCAGAAAAATTAAACAAGCAGAGACACAAAAATAGATGTCTTCCAGGTGAAGCTTGAAAGAAAAGTGATGTTACTCACTAAACCGGAAGTGAGCCTGATTGGGAGTTGAGGTAATAAGACACAATTCATTTTGACTTTGTCTTCCAAGCTAACCTTGACCAAATATGCACTAGTAGTGGAGTGGTAAGGGTGATAGAATAGATTATTAGATTTACAATATATGCTACTAAACTTGCATTTGATTTTTTCTCCAACAAGCAGCCAGTGCAGGCAATGACGTGCGTCAAACAGTGATTTGACTTACAAGCATAGGTAAAGATGACACAAAACGAAGTTCAACTTCCAATTTTGATTAATAAAATAACACAAAACAAAGTTCAACTTCCAATTTTGATTAATAAAATGACACAAAACAAAGTTCAACTTCCAATTTTGATCAATAAAATGACACAAAACAAAGTTCAACTTCCAATTTTGATCAATAAAATGACACAAAACAAAGTTCAACTTTCAATACTGATCTGTTGGGGAAAATTACTTGATTAGTTCTTGAAAGCCTTGAAAGCTCTCGAAAATCTTGCAGTCACAAGGGGGAGTGGGGGAAGGGCATTGCCCATCAACACAGTAGCAAAAGAACAGATGCACAGCGAAGAACTGAATACCTGAATGACATTGATGTCCCTGGGGTAGACCACGATGTAGACAGTCTGCAGGGAGGAGTGGGGCATCTCCCTGAAGAAGAAGTTGACTGCAGAGAACATGACCTTGGCCACAGCATCACAGGGGTACTGCAGCAGTCCTGAGCCCAGGGTGGGAAAGGCGATGGTGCTGTGGCTCTCCATGGAGGCCTGCAGCAGGCAGTGCAGCACCACCTGACGAAGGTTGTGCAGCAGAACTTCTTGGTTGGAATCCTGGGGAAAAAAGCCAAAAAATAAAAAATAAAAGCATAAATGTACAGTCATGCTCTGGTTATTTCAATCCTTTTCCACTCACTAAAATCCAACAAAATGCCTTTAATGTTCCTTTTGACTTTTTAACTTCAAAAGGCCCCATTACATTATGATGTGAAGACCCCCACTAGAATCCGACTGTGCCCATAATTTATAGAGAGCTTGGTGAGGTCATGGAAAATCTCCTCAAGAGTGA
This sequence comes from Phymorhynchus buccinoides, assembly GCA_017654935.2. NCBI lineage: Eukaryota > Metazoa > Mollusca > Gastropoda > Neogastropoda > Raphitomidae > Phymorhynchus > Phymorhynchus buccinoides. Next base: position 15,465 of record JAGGCT020002459.1, on the reverse strand, counting down.
ACACGGCCATGACCTTACAAGATCTGAGAGGTGGAGACACAATAGCTGAAAACTTGTCGATCGAGACATGCTCTTTGCATCCATGGGCTCTAGGCTGCCACTAAGATCTCAATGCTCCATTACGCCTGTCCATGCTCTCACCATGCTGCCACTACGATGTCCCTGTTCTTACTAAGATCTCACCACACTGCCTTACCCACCACGACCTTTTAAAGAGTGTTTTGAGCATGTCCAAAATGCCAGGCACCTTACCCTTATAGCCACATTCTGGCTGATTGCGGAGGTCGTAGAGAGATTGTGGCCTGTGTGTGATGGGGTGTTAGAACAAAAAGAGATTCATTCACAAGTATGGCAGTTCGCATTACCTTCAGGAATGTCCTGTGCATGCCTGAACTGAAATCTGATACCAAATGACTTTGTGGAGAATAGCATATTTGCAAGAGAATCACTTTTGAAACATGCGATAAACATATTTCGACATCATGTACTCACACAGAAGTGATGCGGGGACAGAGCGATGTGGTAGATCCTCTTGGCGTTGGTCATCTTGAAGCTGTCGGTGACTGCCAGGCCGTTAACAGCAATGCCCTGGGGATGCTCTGTACGACACGCTTTCATCATTTCTATCAGTCCGGCTGCCCGTCCTATGGCCAGTTCAACTGCCCCTTTATCAGGAACCAGTTTTTTGTTGGTTGAGTTCACGATAACATCAGCCTAAGGAGTGGAATATATCATAATCATAAACACCAGCAAATGTAGATACATGCATACATGCATATGTACAAGCACACATGTATACAACATTCATTGAAACATCTTGCTGACAGACAATATTTTACTGATGGGTATTATCTCACTTCGCCTTCCTATTCCACCTGCTTCTACAGGATGAATCACTGGATAGCACTATTTTTGATTGGCTGGTAATCTTTTAGCAATACAATGCAGATGAAATGTCTTTTGAACCAAAACATGTGGAAGTAGACAACTAGACAAGTGGACACAGACCAACACCACCACCACCCCCAAAAAATGTTTTATATTATTTTAAATCAGACCTTTATTATCAAATAAATCAATTTTATGTTGCATGTTTATTTATGATATCTGTGGGATGACTTCAAAATTATGACAACATTATGACAACCTTTCCATTGAGTCCCTTCCATGACAGTGACATACATTTGTATAACATTTGACAAATAATGTCCTTTACCTGAGTCTCCTGAATTTTCCCGATGAGAACTCTGATATCTCCATTACTTGACCTGTTCCTCTGAACTGCAACAGAATTGAAAAGGCTCCAAGTCTAAGTCTAATCAACAGGCACTTGGTCCTGTCTCTTCTCATGGTCAGCAAAGTGAAAAGAGGCCTCTCACAAGTTGAATACAGAGAAACGGTACATTTAGAGTGGATCTAACACTGTAACAGACTAGTGCAACAAAGTAGAAAGAAAAACCCACCCAAACGCCAATAATGGTAGCCTGGTAATATTTTGGATTTCTCCTTTGTCGAACACCAACCATGGACTTAACGTAAGCATTGTAACTTCGTAACAAAAAAGTTGTAAGTATTAAAATAGGCCACATTGCACTGGATCTACGTAATAAAGAAATAAAAAAGAAAGAGGGATAGAAAGAAAAGTGTGAGAGAGAGGGAGCAAATAGAATGGAAGTAAAGAGGGAGGAGTCGAAAGCAAGTGGTCAAGAGAGAAACACAGAGGAGACAGACGAAGAAAGGGAGAGAGAGAGAGAGAGAGAGAGAGAGAGAGAGAGAGAGAGAGAGAGAGAGAGAGAGAGAGACAGAGACTGGGGGAAATATGACTTGAGAAATAACATCAACACCTGTGCGCACGCACTCACACACACACATACACTCACTAACACACTACTCACTTTCTAACAAACACACACACACACACTCACATACACTCACTAACACACTACTCACTTTCTAACTCACACATACACACACACACACACACACACACACACACACACACACACACACACACACACACACACACACACACTCACTCTCACACACACACATACACACACACACACACAAACATGCTTTTGTCCGGTAGCAAAGAGCTGAGGAAGGTCAATCAGTCCCAAACATTGAGACCCTCGGGGTAGTTTGTCTTCAGCCTGTGGCGCCGGTACCTTTCCCTGGCCTTTCTCTTTGCCACATCATCTGCTCTGATCAACTCGATCACTGCCACCCTCAAGTCCAGCACAGAATGATCTCCAGTCTGAAAGTGGCGGGCCACCAGAATCTCCTTTTTTCGTTGGTCATCACCGTGCCAAGTCGTGGTATGACTTGCAGACTTCTTTTTTGGGTCTGTCCCAATGTCTGAGTGATGGGCGTGGAACCTCCTTTGCAGTGTCTGGCCCGTCTCTTCCACGTACTGCACATTGTGGCACCACGCACAATCCACAAGGTAGACCAGGTTACTGCTTTTGCAGCTGATGTTATATCTGATGGTGATGACGTGGCCCGTTCTGACACTCTCAAAGGTTTTAGTCTGTCACTCTGTGTCAGGTGGTACTGGCACATCACACATTTCTTGGCGGTGCACTTGTAGCATCCTGGTTCTGGTGCTGGTTGGGGAACAGGCCGGGGAGGAGCCGAGGGCATGAGGAAAGAATGCAGGTTCCTGCTGTTCCTTTCTCCAACAATTGGTGGAAGTGGCATGGCCTGCCTCATGCGTCTGCTCTGGTGTAGTGTGGGCATCAGTTCTTTCAGCCACACGGTCAGAGGGGGGTGGGTAGGGTTGTGCATGACGACAAATTGGGACCCTCAGTGATGTCTGGGGTTTGTGGGAGTAGGACAGCACCTGCTGTCTCTCCATGGCCCAGACCTTTTCCACTGCTGTTTGCACCAGTTTGTCAGGATAACCTTGCTGCAGCTTGCCTTTCAGTTTCACACACCTTTCCTGGAACTTGACATCACTGGACTAAATCCTGCGAAGCCAGATGCACTGGCCGAATGGGATGGCTCTCAGACAGCAACGGGGATGACAGGAATGGAAGGGGAGCAGCATGTTGCAGTCCGTGGATTTGGTGTACAGGTCCGTGGCAAATTTGCCGTCGATAATGCTGATGGAGACATCAAGGTAGGGCACTCCTGTTCTGATGTAGTTGGCCATGAACTTGATCACGTCGTGTCGTCGATTAAGCCATTGAATGAACTCCTGCAGTTGTTCCTCCCCTCTGGTCCACAACAGCAGGATATCGTCAATGAAGCGATGCCAGAGGTCCTGCTACACCGGCCAGGGAGATAAAGACATTAGGCGCTGCTCCAGCCACCCCATGAAAATGTTGGCGATGGCTGGGGCCATCGGGGTTCCCATGGTGGTGCCCCAGATCTGGTCGTACTGAAACACATTGTTGTGCAACACGTGCTCTACGACGCGGACAAGAGTGTTGATGACCGGAATGCATCGCTGGTGGAACTGGTTGTGTCGGTAGGCGGTCAGCATTTCCCTCAGCGACAAGCTCACCTCACCATGGGGGATACTGGGGTAGAGGGCCACGTCTATGGTGACAATCAGGACGTCTTCTGCTAGGGGAGTTCTGGGCAGAGTCTGAACCACTGGCTGTAACCAATGGTCCACTAGCTTGGAGAGCCGTTCGGTTGGTCCACCAATCCCTGACACAATAGGACGTCCTGGGGGTGGGGGGGGGGGGGGGGGGTGTTCTCCTTGTTCTTGTGCACTTTAGGGATATGGTAAAGGTAAAAGGTGTGTGTTCTCACTATGTCTTCCTCAACAAGATCCCAGTCCCTGCCCTTGTCGTCAATTATTTCTTTGCTGTGCATTTCTTGTACCAGCACCTTGGATTTCTTAGCAATGTCTCTGGTGGGGTTGTCTAGCAGTTTCTTGTAAATAAAAAAAGCCATAGCATACAGACATGAATTGATGCACATGTGCATGCATATACATATTTGATTTATTGTTTCTGTGTTCATGAGAGAGACAATGAAGAATATTCTTCTTTCTCGATCGCTCAGATAGTTTCCTGTCAATTATGAGCGCAGATGGGTCATGCTGTCGTTATGCACCTAAGAAAGAATTAGTTAGGCCCAGCATGTCCGACTTCGGCTAGAGAAAATCTTTTTGAAAGTTATTCATGAAAAAAGGCAGGAGAATGGACCGGTAAGGCAGAAAGATAGTAGATGACAGCAAGCAAAAGGAAAAGACAGAGTCAAAGAGTGGCAGATTAGAGGAAGTTACAAGCACAGAACTTCCAGAAGGTGGGGGAACTATTTATGATTTTTAAAAACGGTGTCAACACGGGGGGAATGAAGAATATGATAAATTTTATGTTTCATAAACCCTTTTAAACGTCAAAACTTGAACATGCAGTTTCTACCAAGTACTAGCTAAATGTGCAACTTCTGCAAATAGGGCATTTGCCACGAGTGTTCGTTCTCTATACTAGACTACTAATTTGCCCGCACTCGTTCTCCCGAGTTACGCTGACCTTCCTAATTCAACTCTCTAAATTCAACTCAGTGAATTTCAAGGTCGTCCTCACGTGGTAAATGCCCTATTGCTATGCACAGAATTTAAACAGGCTACAAAAGAGACATGAGCTCATACTCACCCCTCTGCTTCACTCGCCAATCTTGTGGCACGCCGCGAGCCACAGTCTCACATGTCATCATGAGATCCTGTTGGCTTTCAGCGTACATCACCACAGTCCGACATGGACTTGGTGACGGACTTTCGGCTCGAAACGTTTCCATCACAGCCTGTATCATGGGCACCAGGGACTTGCGCAGACCAAACTTTGGGCTTTGCTTAGCGCATAACGCCACAGACCTCTGATCTTTTCCACACATGGAGAAGGCCTTTTTGTATGCCTCCAGGATCTGGTTTTTCTCCCGGATGATTCCCGTGAATTCCGCAGGAACTGGCACAATGATCAAAGTTTTGTTGGGGAAGGAGTCAGCCTGGCACTGTAGGCTGAAGGGACCATTGCTGCACTGCTGTTGGTATGATGTGATGTCCTCTGAGAGAAAACCTGCACACACACACACCTTCAAATATCCAACTATGTTAAATTCGAATTACAATTATACTATTTTTTCTGTCTAAAATTGTAAAAGAAAAAAGGGCAACACTTCCAAAATATCAATTCTCTTGAATGTTCCTGTTCGATGTCAAAAGAAAATCCACTACTAGTACTACTGGCACTACTTTTGTAATGACAAAGGAACACACTAAGAGTTTGATACATCTGGCACCCACACAATTCTATTCTGTTTCTCAGCTGACCTCAAACATACCAGGATCATATCTCCATTCTTCCACATTTCCAAATTCTTTTATTATTTTATATCAGCAGAGAGAGAAAAGATTTTTTTAAAGTATCTGAAACAACAAGTTGAACAAGTGACACATTGTGACATTAAATAACTTCTGTGCAAAACATGACACTCACTTTTCCTGAGGATCCATCTCTGCAAGGGAGACCAGTGCGTCTGTCCCTCCCACAGAGGGAGCACCAGGCAGTCGCAGTCGCTGGCGGCCATGGTGTCCCCGCACACCACCAGGGTCCGCCCGCAGGGAGCTGTCGCCCGCAGCCCCCCGCCCTCCTTGTCCACCACAGCCTCCACCCGGCACAGGAACTCTGCCTCCATGTCCTGGATCCACTCCTGCCCCTTCACGTCCTGCCAGAACAACGCTTCGTCCGTGTTCACTGTCTTCTCCGTCACCTCCAGTTTCAGGACGTACCTGGTCAGCCAGTGCACGGCTTTCTTGATGAACTTTCTGTCTGCTGACACCACGACCATCTGCATCTCTCCATGGTTGGTCTTCTTCAATTCTTCAGGGCCAGGAATGCTGATGTTGGCTGAAGTATGAACTTTCTCCTTCATGTCGCAGTTAACTTCCTCAATTTCCAAAGCCATTAATTCACATATGTAGAATGGCAGTGGAAGAAAGCGCTGTGCTTTTCTTAGCTTCTCCAGTTCTTGAATGATTAGAACTTCATCATTGCCATCCTTAGGAAAGCAGATGCTCCACTTCCCTCCCTCAACCACATAGCCAATTTTTTCTAAATGTTTTACAGTGAAGGACAGCAACTCCTCTTTGAAACTTGGGTCCTCTTCTCCAACTTCAATGACTTCCTGATGGAACAAGTCCTTGAACGTTTTGGACACAGTCTCTGGAGAGCCCTCTTTGATCATCAGAAAACCTTGATGAAGTGAGTCATCAAACATCTCCACATAACAATTTCTATCCATCAGCTCTGATTTGAACCTGTGCACATAGCTACTGTTCTTTAGAAACATTTGAGCCAATTCTGCTGGGATGTTACATCTGATGTGTTTGTTTTGGCTAACAGATCTGTTTCCTCTCTGCATTGGTGCCACTATTTTCCAGTTTTTGTCTGTGTTCAATGACGATGGATCGAATGGCTGGCCTGAGGGAACTGACCCTGTAGGAAGCTGTGCACTACTATCAGCCTGTCTGTCAGCCATTTCTTGTAGCACTGGCAATGTTGACATTCCTGGACTTCCACTTCTGTCTGGTTGAGATGGGGGTTGGTCAGAGGAACCAGACGGCTGTTGATACTTTGGCGGCTGTTGTGTCGGTTGACGGCCAGCGGTGACAGTCATCTCTTCTTGAGCAGAGGGCAACATTCTGACATCCATATCATAGCTCACATGCATTCCAGTGACAGGCATCCATTTCATCCATTCTTTGAAAGCATCTACTGCTTTTCTGAAGCCTGCTATCTGAAACGTTTTGCCATCAGCCACTTGTTGGCAACAGAGCCCCTCAGTCTCCTGGGGAGATGACGACAAATGCCTCATGAAAACATTTCCATCTGCTGCAGTGTACAGTGCAACTTTAAAACCAGCCACATCATCTGTCACACACTTTACCACACGGGAAAGCATCTCTGTGTTTGGGGACACAATTTCCACAAGACCTTGTTCATTTTTAGAACACCAGAAATGCAGTTTATATCTGATCATTTCCATGTGAAAGAAGCTGTTGGGATCACACATAAATGTTTTGTACAACTCAGGAACCTCAAGGACAACATGTTCCAGAGAATCAAAAAACGTCTGATGCACAAGTTGGAAAGACTGACGCAAATCAGAGCTGCATTCCAGAATGCACTCACCTTCTTCAACTTTCAAGTTGAGCTTTGAATTCGAACCTTGCATGTAATGCTTGTAGTATTGTGTGAAACCCAGCCTGTTCAGCATTGTTAATTTCTGAATATGAGCCGGAATTCTGATCAACATCCTCAAGTCTTTCTCTTTTCTCAAGGGTGTAAGTGCTGCTGCCATGAACCTGTCCATTGCCTCAGAAGTGATGGCGAACACAGTGTTAGAGTCTGTGCCACAGTAGAACTCTGGGCTCTGCAGAATGGAGACGGATTGCAGGAGCATTTTGTCAATGTCAATGAACGTGACAGACTGGATTCTCTGAAGTTGTTGAAACAAAGCTTTTGTCCATGTATGCAGCCATGTGCTTACTTCTTCCTGTCTCATTCCTTTCGGGTTTATGACAGTCACTAATCCATGGGCATAGTCTTGATGAAGACTGAGCTTAACCTGAGCACCTTCTGGTGAGCAGAGGACTCTGTGCAATCCGAACTTTTCCAACAAGATCCATTTCTCAAAATCTATTACTTCTGGGTAGGACTGGGCAAAGATTGTCTGGCGTTGTTTATTCAAGAACTTGAAGCAGACCGAAATTTTCTCAGGGTGGTGGTCTTGGCCTGTGGCTTTTGAAGATGCTGGAGATGTGCCATGCTCAATACTCCCAACAGAAATCTTTTTTGATGTTGATGATGCATCTTGTGCATCAGAGACCATTGTGCTGTCCTGTGGTGCCGAGGACATGTCTGGCACATCTGAAGTCTTACTGTTGTCCTGTGGTGCCGAGGACATGTCTGGCACATCTGAAGTCTTCCTGTTGTCCTGTGGTGCAGAAGCAGCAATTTGTTCAGTGGTAGTCTGTGGGCTGTCCCGTGATTCTAGTGATGTACTGATCACATCAGCATTTTGAAAGTTGTGACTGGCTGAAGTACTGCTTTGTGTCTGGTCAGTTTGTGCCCCAGAGGCCCTAGGCATCCTTCCTTCTTGTTGACCATTGTCAATGTGACGCGTAACAGCTCCTCCTCTTCCAAAACCCGGAACCTGCTGGGGTGATGGATTTGACACTTTGCTTGTTGGAGGATTTATATTCACCCCATTTCCACTGCTATCATAACTGCTAGCAACTGCACTGAGCATTCCAGGATTGTTGGTGTCAGGATTCCCTTGCGCTCCAAATGATTCATTGCCAGCAGTGTTTGCAGGTGAGTCAGTTGGCTTCTGATCCATTCTCCCTCCCTGTGGCTGCATCACGATAGTTGCATGAGCCACCGCCAGGTTTGAAGGGTTATCCCCAAACTGCTTGGTTCCAGCTGACTGAGGATGGGTCTTTTCTGCCTTGGTTTTGTCATAATGTTGGTGGTCAAACCCAGGAGGTGCGCTATGAGTATGAACAGGGATTTCTGTCAGCTTTGGGTAAAGCCGAGCTGCATTGCCTTGTAGCACCTCTCCTGGTGTTGACACCATGTCTCCCATCTCTACTACACTGAGCACAGACCATGATGGTGATAATGAAGAATTATCTTCCGATGAACAGACCCCAGCGTCCCTTTTGAATTGTGGATTCTTATCAGATTCTGCCCCACCAGGGCACTTGGGAGCAGTGGGGTCCCCCTGTGGTGCACTCATCTTTCTTCACTGTGAAAGTATGTGTCAGCACTGAGCCATGTTCTCTATTACAGTATTAGCTGATACGCTCCTGGTTTCTATGTACAGAAGATCTGCCTGCACACAAACACCACAAAATGTACATAGTAACATACACAAACACCACAAAACGCACATAGTAACATACACAAACACACACACCACAAAACGCACATAGTAACATACACAAACACCCCCGCATGCGCACACACACAGTGATCTTTCTTATTCCAACCCTTCATCATTCTTTAGACAGTACTTAAAAACTTGCAAAGTATGCATAAGCTTACATTCAAACGCATCCGTGCATGCACCTGAGTGTGTGTGTATGTGTGAGTATATGAGTGTGTAAAGAGATGGCATAGTGGCAGCCCAGGTAGTAGCCCAGGTGTAGTCCAATAAGTATGCATGTCATGTGTGTGTGTGTGTGTTCGTGCGCACATGCATGTGTGTGTTATAGATAGGGAGAAACGGTGTGCAACAAAAATAGTGTATACATAACATTCTATGATACAGTAGACTGAGAAGTTATTCTAGTCAGTTTCATAGACATAGTGCGTGTGCCTGTGAGTGTAACAGTTGAGTTAGCCAAGATGAAGATTGCAGTTAGAAATATTCAAACAAAGCTCACGCTTTGGTCGTTTTCAGTAACAACAGGTCAGGTCAGGTAGTTAGGACATTAGGCCTCGCAGCCTCTTCACTGTCCTGTCATTTTTGTTTGAACTTTTGCACAGCTGAGAGGTTTTTACATTTTGTTTTCGGCAAATCTGCCTTTTAGTCATGCTCATATTGTAGTTTTGATATGTTGGTGTATAAAGGAGGCTTTTGAATTGTTAGATTATGTGCTCGTTTAATATGTGCAGGAAGAGTACATGTATTCCAAAACTTTGTTACTCTGTTAGAAAATTAAAAAAATTATAAATTAGTTCGGCTATACTGGGTTAGTATTTTTAAATCACTGTTACGGGTTCGGGTTCTTGAGTCACTTGTTAGCTGGAACAAACAGATTTATTAGTATTGTTATTACTGTGAAAAAATGTTGTATGTGTTTCTGCATCTGCATGAAGTATGTTGGACCCAATTCTGGTATTAACGCCAACGGGGAAAAACTTGGGGAGAGCACGAAAAATATAAATAAATAATGAAGAAGAATATATTTTTAAAAAAGGGGTCTAATGAGCTGTTGTTGGAGACGAGAGGCAGCTTGAATGCCTCGATCGTCTCAGCCCCCACTGTCTCTTCATTGAGGCCATTCCAGTCACGCACAGTTCTCGGGAAAAACTATATTTATAAACATCAGTGTTACTGAAGATGACATTGAAACACTGGGAGTTGTTTCTTGTGAACTGTGTTACGATGTTCTGAGACTACTGGTTGTTGTTTGATCGTGTTGTTCTTATGGGCCTCTTGTTCTTTACTGGGGTGATAAAGTCCTCTGCCTTGATTGCCGGGGAATGTCCATTGATGATCTTGCATAAAAATGTTAGGCGTTGGTGTTTCCGCCTTTCTTGCAAGGGTGGCAGTTGAAGATCCTGGAGCATTTGAGTCACACAGCCTGGTTGTCTTGAGGTGTAGTCTCGCCAAAACCTCAAACAACTGTACTTTAAGAAAGAATCAACATCCAGGAGGCACTAGGACAACTATGATCGGTATCCAGATGGTATCCCAGGCCCAACGGCATCCAGATGGCCCCGGACAGCAATTAGTAGGACCGAAAAAATGAAACATAATAAAAGAAGCAACTAAAAATAGAGATCTTCCCGGTGTTTCATGGCTCCAGTCAGGCCAATCCGGCTACCACAGCGGTCCCCGAGGACAAACCCCGACTGCCACAACCCCAACCTTCTTGACCACTTTTTGCTGGGGAGGGAGCGACAGATTTAGAATTGGAGATTGTTGAGCTCCTGCTTGAAGAATACCAAGCTAGGAGTCTCTGCAGCTGGGGCAGGGAGAGAATTCCAGATAGGGATCGTTCTAGGAAAGAACAATTCCTATTATGCAACACGGCGTCTTTATAATTGGTCAACACAGCGTATTTAAATAACCCAAACTGGGTTAGAGAAACTTTGTACTTGCGTTTTAAAGCTATTTCACAAGCAGACGAAGTGCGTTGTCTCTTAGTAGTACTAGTAGTAGTAGAAGTAGAATAGGGACTAATCAAGCCGTCAAGCTTTTTAGCAGACCCATCGATTTACAATTTGATATTTAATATTTTTAGCGGCCAAGGTTTTATGTTTAAATTTTTCTAAAATACAAAAATTAATAATCAATGCTTCTAAATACATTTACCAATTTTGGAGAATTATCAAGACGATTTTTGGGTGCACAAATCAAAAATTAAATAATTCCAAAAAATTTGCAACTCTGTTAGCAAAACAGTTTTTTTCTAGTGTTAGTTTTACATTGCTTAATAAAAACTTTGGCAATATTAACATTTCTTCCCCTCAACCCAAAACGGTACAAGTGCAGTTGTAGTGCACGCGCACTATAACTTCACTTGCGCTCCAAGTGTCAAGTGTACTATCCGGGACAGAAAATATTGGTGATTTGTTCGACAGAAAAGTGATATTTTAATTCTTCAAATCCCCTATACTTGTAACTAGGGGCTATAGAGACAGCACTTTTTCCGTCTAAGATGGTTCAGATAGTGTTGTGAGGGGAAGAAAATGTTAATATTGCCAAAACTTTACCGTACGAATTTCTTGTTGTACTGCATTGAGGTGATTTAAATAGGTTGTTCCAAGACAGATCAACAACTTGAACAAGGCTATTCAGCCTAGTGTCCGAGGTCCACTGGTGACTGGTAGGTAAACTTTCGAAACCGAAACTATGACGTCATAATAAACGGAGATCACGACAGGGGCGACGGGAAGGGGGTTTAGGTGGTTACATAGATCTTCAGATACAAAACAAAAATCATTTACAGGTCTTATTAATCATTTTCCGATTTATACATCAAATCTTAAATAAGTTTGCCAAACCATAATTTCTTCCGAAGCAAGAACTACCACACACCTATGACACCCTGTATCACGTGCTCTTTAACTTCCTCGTTGCGATTCTAAAGAATCGGATTTTCCCGTTTCATAGAACTTATTTTTAAACGTAGCCTCTAACAAAACTTATTCCTAGCAAAATTGCATTTTATTGGCACCAAACAGCATACTACTACTACTACTACTACTAATAATAATAATAATAATAATAATAATAATAATAATAATAATAAGAATAAGAAGAAGAAGAAGAAGAAGAAGAAACATTGCATATTAACGTTGTTTCAATCAAGTTGTCCCCACTTGGGTTTTAAGCCTGTGTCAAAACCTCAAATTACCCTTGATTAAAGAATGCCCCTGGCTTTACTGGTATTGCACTGCCTCCGGGCATTGCAGCCAGTATTGTTCCCACCATCTTTGTATTTACAAATGTCCCATGTGTCTGTCTGTGACCGAGAGGACGTAAAACACCATTATTTCATTCAATGCCCCTGGTGAAATTTCAGCACCCTCTGTTTTGAGAAGAGGGGGGGGGGAGGGGAGGGGGGGGGGGGGACAAATATAAATTGTCTGCTTGGAAGCCAGGTACTTCTCAGTGACCATGAAGAATGAATTAATGAAAAATGATGTTTTACATCCTCTCGGTCATAGACACATAATATGGGACATTTGTGAATACAAAGATGGTGGGAACAATACTGGGTGCAATGCCCGGAGGCAGTGCAACACCAGTAAAGTCCCGAGTTTTTAACAATATAGATAGGTGTAGCGGTAACCACGCCTCGGCTAAACCTCATCGGCTATGGTACTGCCACATTGATTAAGTATTCTCAGTGACCATCATCAATCTGACAATTTTTGTTTGTGGCTCAAGCCACAAACCTATAACTCACTTTGTCGGTCTGTCTGTCTGTCGGTCGGTCCAAAATTGTCGCACATATTGACAAAATTGTCGCACTTCAAATCGAGACTGCACTTCAAATTGAGGCTGCTCTTTAAAATGATGTTTCGTTTTCAATTGTCGCACGCCACAAACGATTGTGAATCCGCGCTTGTTGAGACAACCAATTTGACAATGATCTAGCTGGTTTAAGTCCAGTTTTCTCTTTTCCCTTTCCAATTTCATGGAAACAGCAGAGTAATCTTACAACCTTTTTCTTTTGCATTTCTCATGCTCTAGAACTATATAATTTATATGTTCTTGTTATTACTTTTATTTTTGTCTATAGTTACCACTTTATCCCAAAATTGATCTATTTATTAGGCCTTATATTTAGCTTACTGATCGAATGACTGACGTACGCACGCGCGCATGTGTGTGTGTGTGTGTGTGTGTGTGTGTGTGTGTGTGCGTGTATGCGCACGCGTGCATGTTTATATTAAGGTGTCTCTCTTCGTGTCTGTGTGTGTGTGTGTGTGTGTGTGTCAGTGTGTGTGTGTGTGCACACATTTGAACTGGGGGTGGGGGGGGGGGGGGGGGGGGTAATCTTACCAGGGACGGGGGTAATAAGGAACACACGTAAATTGTGTGTGTGTGTGTGTGTGTGCGTGTGCGAGTGCGTGCGCGCGCGCGTGTGTGTGTTTGTGCTGGCACACACATTTGAACGGGGGGATGGGGGGGGGGTATTTTTAAGAAACACACACACATTTACCAGACATTCTTGTTTTCATTTGATACACATACTTGTAGCTATACGTAGCGTACGTGGGCACGCACACACATACGCGGGAGTGCTGTATATGAAACCCCGTTAATAAGGAAAATAAAAGAAGGACAAATTAAGCGCATGACTTTCTGTGCGAAAACACATGCACTTATTTTTTCCTTCTTTCTTTTCTTATCAGTTCACGGTGTTTCCGGCACAGAACTTCCGCGTATGTGTGTATGTGCACTAATATTAGGGACTGGCTAGAAAAGAAGGACAAATTAAGCGCATGACTTTCTGTGCGAAAACACATGCACTTATTTTTTCCTTCTTTCTTTTCTTATCAGTTCACGGGGTTTCCGGCACAGAACTTCCGCGTATGTGTGTATGTGCCCTAATATTAGGGACTGACTAGGCCTTGATCTCTAGTATAATTTTGATTAAAAGTTATTCATCAGAGTTATTAAATAAAGTTCACTTTGAAGTCAATTTTGAGACAGTGTAACGTTTGGTGCAAATTTGATGTTTGCATGTTATTCCCATTGGTTGATTAGCAGGCAATTACGCTGTATGAACAAGAACACATTTTGTTATTACGGTATACAGTGTTCTACGTGTTTTACCTTACAAAAAAATGGTGGAATTAAATTGTAGAACAGAAAATGATATTTTAATTGATATAATATTTTTGTTAGCACGTACCGTTAATAACTTTGTTTACTCAAATGGTTTTTATCATTGGTTAACATTAGCTTGAATATTTCAATTGATATAATATTTTTGTTAACACGTACCGTTAATAACTTTGTTTACTCAAATGGCTTTGATCATTGGTTAACATTAGCTTGTAGTAGGGGCCACCAGTAACACGAGAGCTGTACAATAGATGGTTTTATACAGTACGTAATGGAAAACCATGGTACAGTTTTGTCTCTTGTGGAAGACTATGACTCTCGAACGACGGTGGAGGCCTTTGCACCGGCTCGGGTGCTGCAGCCAAAGGGATTGATCGACCTTTGGGGACCTTCCTCAACGCCAGCTGTGTACTCAAATCCCTTTGGCCGAGAGAGTGGGGATGTGCCCTGGGCAAGGCATCTCCAACAAATTATCGCCCAGCCCTCCAGATTAGTGTTTGCCCCCTCTGCTATCTGGCAGTCATGGTCGGGGGAGAAAAGAAAAAAAAAGTAGCTAGGCAGTGGCTATTTACCCTGTAGTGGCAAAATATAATTCAGTTCAGGCTATTTCGAAATAGCCCTCCACACCCCCCCCCCCCCCCCCCCCCCCCCCCCCCCCCCCCCCCCCCCCCCCCCCCCCACTGTGTGTGTCCTCTCTGTATCTCTTTCTCACTGTTGTGTCTATGTCTGTCTCACTGTGTGTGTCTATGTCTGTTTTCTCTGTGTCTCTCTCTCTCTCTCTCTCTCTCTCTCTCTCTCTCTCTCTCTCTCTCTCTCTCTCTCTCCCTCTCCCCCCCCCCCCCCCCCCCTCAGTTTCAGTTTATCTCCACATCTCTTTCTCACTGTGCATGCCTACGTCTCTCTCTCTCTCTCTCTTTCTCTCTCTCTCTCTCTCTCTCTCTCTCTCTCTCTCTCTCTCTCTCTCTCTCTCTCTCACTCTCTGTCTGTCTTTCTCTCTTATCTGTGTCTCTATGTCTCTGGGCTCTCTCTCTGACTCTGACTCTCTCTCTCTCTCTCTCTCTCTCTCTCTCTCTCTCTCTCTCTCTCTCTCACTCTCTCTCTCTCTGTCTGTCTTTCTCTCTTATCTGTGCCTCTATGTCTCTGGGCTCTCTCTCTCTGTCTCTCCTTGTCTTTCTCTCTCTCTCCTTGTCTTTCTCTCTCTGTGTGTCTCAGTTTCTCTTTCTGTCTCTCTCTCTGTCTCTCTCATTGTCCCTCTATCTGTCTCTCGATCTCTTTGTGGTTTTGTCTTTGTCTTTCTCGCACTATGTGACTCTGTGCCCCCCCCATACACACACACATACACCGGAGACACTCTCTCTCTCTGTCGCTGTGTCTGTGCGTGTGTGTCTCTCACTTTCTGTATCTATCTCTTTC
>JAGGCT020000245.1:17500-20993 GCA_017654935.2 Phymorhynchus buccinoides | reverse complement strand
TCCTCCCCCACCCCCCCACCCCACCCCCTTGCCAAAGCTACCTACCTGCGTCTCCTCCCCCGCTTACTCCCCCACACACAACCCCCCCCCCCCCTACCCCGCCTACCTCTTCCTTCTTGGTCCTATGATATGAATCGGAATATCTTGCACTCGAGAAGTGGGGCGTTTACAATGTTCGTATTCTTTTGTTTCTTCGTATGCTGTGGTGTCCTGATAGTCGATGAAAAAATCGCGACTTCCCATCCAGCAACTCCGCCGACGGAAGGAAGTCGCCCCCAGTTGACGGTTCGACGTTGTTATATTATATTAGGAAACCAGAGCAGAATATTGAAGTGTCGCGATCTGCTGTAAAGGGTGTTTTTGTCTTTCTGGTGATCGTCGACGTGTTTCTTGCAAAAATTAACCACTACACACAGAAAAAACTCATACGTCAGGGTGACCATGTAAGAAGAACAATGAGCTTGGCGTACCTCCGGCACTGGAACAGACACATATTATGGGACATATCGTAAGCGTATGAAGATAGAAACAAAAATACAAATAGCATTAAAACAACAAATATATATAAAGAGAGGGGGGAGGAAAGCTGGTTATAAGATTATAGATGATGGGGTTCTGAAGGGTATTGAGGACAAGATTTAGGGCTGTGATTCTTTTGGTCCCCGTTTAATACGATAGATGGTCGACAATATATAAATAGATTGGTCGTCAAGTAGGTCGGTATCATGGTTTCCAGCATGCCGTGAGTGTGAGGCAGTTGATAATTGAAAATGTCAGGGCCACTGTATTAAAAGCGAAAAATGTGTTAGTAAAACAAATCTAATTCGCCAACATATTTACAAGGGTTTAACATATCTGTGTTTTAGCGCCTTGTATAAGCTTTAAGCTTGTAGTGCTCATTTTGCATTTGTATATGTTATTGCTATATTGATATTCAATGAAATTCGTTTAAGCCAAAGAAGGATAAACGCTTACGCATATAGGGGGAATTCGGAAATGTGCGCAAATCTTTTCCCTTCTTGTTTGTTTCACTTATTTATGGAATTGCGCACGGGTTTCCGCATGGATTATCCGCTTATGTGTGTAAACGGCCTTAATGTCCCTTTCTTTCGTGGTGCTGGGTCACATATTCTTAAAGTTATTTACATATTGAGTTTCATACAAAGGATGAAAAACTAAATGTATTTCATAGCGACAGACAACAGTCAGAGGACCTCGTTCGGCAGTCGGTGTCAACTCGGAAGCCCGCTACGTTGCTCGATTTTCCTGAAGCTCGCAACATTGTACTTTGAATGATGAAATTGGCTAATCATAAAACAATGTATCAGATTTTTTGAAAATGTATTGAATTTGCTAAAAACACAAAACCGACTTTTTTTCACACAACAGTTTGACAGCATCTCGTTTTTGGAGCACATTGATCGTGTGTGTGTGTGTGTGGTGTGTGTGTGTGTGTGTGTGTGTGTGTGTAGGTGTGGTTGGGTTGTTGGGTTATGGGTGCTGTGTGTGTGTGTGTGCATTTGTCGCGTGGTGTGCGTAGCATGTGCAGTGCGTGCGTAGCGTGTGCGATGCGTAGCGCGCGGGGGCGATTACTTTTACATACGCTGCGCGTGTGCGCGTGTGCGTGTGCGTGCGTGCGTACGTGCGTGCGTGCGTGTGTGTATGACATTGTTACAAAAGTAAAAAGTACTTTTTTGTAACCTGTCATACGTGCGTGCGTGCGTGCTCCCTCGCTCGCGGTGTCGTGCCGTGCGGAGCAGCGCGCAGCGCGCGCCGTGCCGCTGTGCGTGCGTAGCGTGCAGTGTTGCTGTAGTGGGCGTCCCGTTCCGTGTGGCGCGGTGCCGCGTGCGTGCGTGTGCGTGTGTGTGGTAAACTTAAGTATGTTCCTCTGTTTGAACGTGGGCTGCCAGAAGTAAGTTAATACGCTTGCTCTCTCGTTGTTGTTGTTGTTGTTTATTGCCCTTCCAACTTTAATCTCATGTTGTGTCTTCAATAGGTTTATAGCTTAGAGCGATAACAGATTCAGCTACTCGAGTCAAAGCACTTGACAAAGTCTGCTTACGAAAATGAATGCAAGCACCGCTTAACTTAAAAGGTTGCGCACATTCACGGAATGGATAATATAATGCCAGTCAGTCGTTTCCGACCAGGACTGCGCGAGAGCAGAGGGGGCTCTTCCCCCTCATTTCTCTTTCCCGCCTCTCTCGATGGGGGAGGGGAGGGGGAGGGGCTGTCTGTGGGGGAGATACTATTCTGCGTTCGGGCTGGGCTGAGGATGGATATCCATAGTGCATTTGTATCATAGCGTTAGAGATGCCTTGCCCAGCGGTACCATTCCCCACTCTCTCGCCCAAAGGGATTTGAACCTCAGAGGAGACAGCTGGCGTTGAGGAAGGTCCCCCAAAGACCAGCCCATCCCATTGGCTGCAGCACCAGAGCCGGTATGCTAAATGGCCCCCTATTTTTGTCTGCGCACTTTTTTTTTCTTTAAGATAGGGCTTTATATAAGTTTTCTTTTTGCCCTATCTAAATGATCATTGTTGATCTTCATTTGTGACTTTGGGAAATGAAATGCTGTTTAACCCTGTGATCCCCGCAGTCTCCAGGACCTCCCGTCCAAAATGGATTATCAGAATCCCGTAACCCCCGATAGCCGCCGCTGAATGGCCAGGTCTAGTAGGCTCACTTTCACTTTCTCCCTACCAACAAAGCAATATACTAAGTTAGTTCTTCCTGTTACTGACACTTCCGGCTCGGTTTACTTCGGGTCTTTACAGCAAGGGAAAGCACACAATAGGTCTTTTGTAAGAACGAATTTTCCCAAAGGAGACGCCTAAAGAGTTTGCTTTTATGTTGATTGTTGGGAGTGCTTATACGGATTTTTACCTCGAATTCTATGGTTTGTGGTGTGACATTGTTTTAGCTTTCGAATGAAAATATCATCATGGCTATCTATTCAAATATGTATCTTTCATAAATTAAAGGTGAGTTAGACTTTATTCTGGGTGATTTTGTTTAAATAAAAGATTTGTTGTGACGTTCGGAGTACCCCCCCTTCTCTTATGCAATAGGATCGAATCTCGGTTCGATTGATCAGAGGTGAGAGGGTTTTAAGGCCCCCCCCCCCTCCCCTCGTTCGAGAGTCGTAGTCTTCCGCAACGAGATTAGACAAAATGTATAATGATAATCAGGTTAACTGTTAAACAGCCAGTTTATCTCATCTTGCTCCAAGCACAATTCCTTCGTGTGCTTGTATAAGACTTCAAATTTATCAACCATAACAAAACAAGAATGGTTCCAGCAAAAACAAATAGTATAAGTGCATGGCTTTTGTACATCGATTTCTCGGCAAATATGTAGATTTACACCCTCCTGCTCTATTTCTTGGTTCTTTTCCGTGGTTAGGGTTATGGTTAGGAATAGGGTTAGTGATTAGATGGTCTTTTCTTTTGCCACAAGCATCTGTTTTTTTGGTCAAATATCATCTATTTTT
>JAGGCT020000245.1:0-10000 GCA_017654935.2 Phymorhynchus buccinoides | reverse complement strand
GAGGAGAGAGAGAGAGAGGAGAGAGAGAGAGGAGAAGAGAGAGAGAGAGAGAGAGAGACATGTAAAAGGACCATAGAGTAGAGACGAGAGGAGGAGAGAGAGGAGAGAGAGAGAGAGAGACGAGAGAGAAAGGAGGAGAGAGAGAGGGAGAGAGAGGGAGAAGAGATTTTTGAGAGAGAGAGAGAGAATGAGAGAGGAGAGAGAGAGAGAGGCAGGAGAGAGCTGAGAGAGAGGAGAGAGCGAGATGACAGGCAGAGGCGGAGAGATGAGCAGGAGAGAGCGAGCAGAGGAGAGAGAGGAGAGGAGATGAGATGAAAGAGAGGAGAGATGGAGAGAGAGGAGGAGAGGAAGAGAGAGAGAGAGACTTGAGAGAGCGAGGAGATGAGAGAGATGAGAGAGAGAGAGAGAAGGAGAGAGGGAGAGAGAGACACGAGGAGGTAGAGACAGAGAGAGGAGAGAGAGACTGAGCCGAGAGAGAGGAGAGGGAGAGACGAGAGAGAGAGGAGGAGAGGAGAGGAGAGGAGTAGAGAGATGAGAAGAGAGAGGGAGAGAGAGAGAGAGGAGAGAGAAGGAGAAGGAGGAGGTGATGCGAGAGAGAGGAGAGAGAGAGAAGAGGAGAGAGAGACGAGAGAGTGAGGATACCATATACTGAGAGATGAGACCCGAGCGAGGAGAGACGGTGGAGAGAGATGGAGAGGGGAGCAGAGAGGAAGAGATGAGGCAGGGGAGAGAGAGACGGTGAGAGGGAGTGAGAGATGGAGGAGAGAGTGAGAGAGAGAGGGAGCCGAGACGAGAGAGGAGTAGAGGAGACGAGAGGAGGACGAGAGAAGAGGGCAGGAGAGTGGAGAGAGAGACGAGAGAGAGGAGGGTGAGAGGAGTGAGGGACGAGTTGAGACGAGTGTGGAGAAGAGGGTGAGGCGAGAGAGCGAGAGAGAAGAGAGCGAGCGAGTTTGGGAGATGAGCGAGATGAGAGACCCGAGAGCGGAGAGAAGAGGGACGAAAGAGAGAGGAGCGACGGGATTGAAGATAGAGCACGGGAATGAGAGAGATGACAGAAGAGCAGAGAGAGACCGGAGTCGAGGAGACGAGAGGAGAGAGGGGGGGATTACGAGAAGGGAAGAAATGATTAGGCGGAGGATAGAGAAGAACAGAGAGGTATTGAAAGGAGTTAGCACATTGAGCGCTGACGACGGTGAGACGAGAGATCGAGGAGAGATGGAGTGAACGGAGAAGTAGAGGAGAGGAGAGAGCCTGAGGATGAGAGGTTGAGAGGGGAGAGGAGAGGTAGAGAGAACGAGCCGAGATACGAGATGCGGACGACCGGAAGAAGAGAGAGTAGTCAAAGAGAGATGTAGAGATGGGCGAGAGGAGAAGGAGAAGAGAGAGAGAGGAAGAGAGAAGCAGGAGAAGAGAGGGAGCGAGGAGAGAGGAGACGAGAGAGGAGAGGAGAGAGAGAGAGGGAGATTGAGAGATCAGAAGAAGAGAGAGGTAGAGAGAGAGGTGGACGAGAGATGTGAGAGTGAGCGAGGAGAGAGAGAGGAGATGGAGCGAGAGAGCGTGAGAGAGAGGATGAGGGAGGGAGAGAGAGGAGAGAGAGATGAGGGAGAGAGAGAGAGAGAGAGAGAAGGAGAGAGGGAGATGGAGGGGAGAGAGCACGAGAGAAGACGTATGATTAATGGAGAGAGATGTAGAGCGGCGGAGCAGAGAGATCTTAGGGGGAGGGGGAGGGAGAGATGAGGGGAGGAGGAGGATTGAAGGCACGAGAGGGAGAGCGGGAGAGAGAGATGGAGCATAGGGGGGAGCCGAAGAGAGGGTGAGGGAGAGGAGCAGAGAGCGAGAGAGGGAGAGAAGGAGAGCGAGAGATGGAGACGTGCGCAGCAGAAACGGAGTGGGCATGTAGAAGAGACGAGTGGGAGCGGTAGAGATAGAGAGAGAGAGAGAGAGATGCGAGAGCGGAGAGAGAGAGTGAGAGAGCGAGGGGAGAGGAAGATGAGCAGAGAGGGAGAAGCAGGGAGGAGAGAGTAGCGCAGGAGAGTGGGGAGCTGACGTGATCAGAGAGAGAGGAGAGTAGAGGAGGGACGTTGAGAGAAGAGGAAGGGAGAGAGCAGCTGAGAGAGAAGCGAGACCGAGGAGGGGGGGAGATGAGAGGAGAGAGGGAGATGAGAGTAGAGAGCGAGAGACCGGGAGCGAGAGAGAGAGAGAGAGTGAGTGAGAGAGATAGGGGGAGAGGAGGAATGCAGAGACGAGAGTAAGGAGGAGGAGAGAGAGGGAGCGGAGTTGAGATGAGGAGAGGAGGGTTGGGAGAGTCGGGGGGGAAGAAGCGAGGAATGACGAGCGCGCGAGGCGAGAGAGAATGAGAGAGAGGAGGTATGGAGGGACAAGAGGGAGAGATTGAAGAACAGAAGTAGAGGAGAGGGAGAGAGACGAGAGACGAGACGAGAGGAGAGAGGAAGAGAGAGAGCTGGGAGAAGATGTAGAGGTAGCCAGAGAGAGATGACGAGAGACCGATGAGGAGAAGAGGAGAGAGAGAGAGAGAGGAGAGAGAGCAGCGATGGAGAGAGGGAGAGGACGAATGAAGAGAGAGCAGAGGATTCCTGGGTAATGAGAGATGAGAATAGAGATGAATGGAGAGCAGAGGAGTGAGGCAGAGAGACTGATGGGAGCCAGAAGGGAGAGAGAGAGAGAGTGAAGAGAGGAGGAGAGAGGGGAAGAGAGGGAGATAGGAGAGGAGTAGAGACGATGAGAGAGTAGAGGCAATGAGAGATGAGAGGAGAGGGGAGATGAGCAGAGAGAGGCGAGGTGAGAGAGAGGAGAGAGAGAGAGAGAAGAGGGAGAGAGAGGTGAGAGAGAGAGCGTGAGAGCACAGAAAAAGAGAGACGAGAGTAGAGAGAGTGGGAGCAGGAGGAGGGTGAGATGAGGACGAGTTGTAGAGAGAGAGGGTTGAGAGGGGGTAGAGCATGAGGAGAGAGGGAGAGGGGAGTAGGAGAAGAGAGGACCCGAGAGAGATCTGGGGAGGGAGAGAGAGAGAGAGATTGAGGAGGACAGAGAGAGAGAGAGAGGACGTATGAGGAGAGATGAGAGGTAAGGAGAGGGCGAGAGAGGAAGAGAGAGAGCGAGAGAGAGGAGAGAGAGAAGAGAGGGATGAGGGAGGAGAGAGAGGCTGAGAGAGAGCAGAGAGAGAGAGGAGAGAAGGAGGATAGAGAGAGAGAATGGAGAGAGACAGAGAGAGGGAATGAGGGAAGACAGACAGGAGAGAGAGAGAAGAAGAGACGGGAAGAGGAGAGAGAGAGAGAGAAGGGATGAGAGGGGGGGAGCGAGAGAGACAGAACGAGAGAGGGGAGAGGGAGCAGCCAGAGAGAGAGAGTGGACAGAGAGAAGGAGAAGAGAGAGAGGGGGAGCAGAGTGAACGAGGAGATAGGGAGAGATGAGAGAGAGAGAGAGAGAAAGAGAGAAAGGAGAGATGAGCGAGGAGAGAGA
Source organism: Phymorhynchus buccinoides (assembly GCA_017654935.2). Taxonomy (NCBI): domain Eukaryota; kingdom Metazoa; phylum Mollusca; class Gastropoda; order Neogastropoda; family Raphitomidae; genus Phymorhynchus; species Phymorhynchus buccinoides. The sequence continues at coordinate 6,523 of JAGGCT020000245.1, read as the reverse complement.
GAGAGAGAGAGAGAGATGAGGCGAGAGAGCGGGAGCCGAGAGAGAGAAGTAGCGGAGGGGAGGCGATGGAATACGAGGGCGCGGCAGAGGAGGGATTAAAGCGGAGAGAGGAGAGAGCGAAAGCGGCAGCCCAGAGAGCAAGAGAGGATGAGCAGAGGAGCGCGAGAAGGACGGAAGATGACGGAGGACGCGAGGAGGAGCGCAGAGAGATGGGAGAGAGCGAGGAGAGACGAGAGAATGAGAGAGAGAGGAGAGAGAGAGAGAGACGAAGTCTGTAGAGTGAGGGAGTGAAAAGAGAGAGAGGAGGAGACGAGATAGGAGAGAGAATTGATGAGAGGAGGGAGAGAGGGAGGGGACGAGACCGAGGGAGAGCAGGCCCAAGAGCAGAGGGAGAGAGCAGAGAGGAGTGGAGGAGGCACAGAGAGGAGAGAAGAGAGAGGAGAGGAGGGAGGATCGAGGAGTGAGGCGGATGAGAGGGTGAGCAGGAAGAGATAGAGAGGAGGAGAGAGAAGGGATCGAGCGAGATGGAGATGGGAGAGGATGGAGGAGGGCAGAGGGGGGGGGGGGGGCATAGTGAGAGAGACGACAGAGAAGGAAGTGTGGGGGGGCAGGCAGAGAGAGAGAGAGAGGAAGAAGCAGAGACAGAGAGAGCGATGGCACGATAGAGAGAGAGAGAGAGGAGAGAGCAGAGAGAGGGACGAGACAGAGAGAGGGGGTGGGGGGGCAGAGAGAGGCCAGATCGGGGGCCAGACGAAGAGAGAGAACGAGAAGAGAGGAGAGAGAAGATATGGAGAGAGAGAGGTGGGGCAGAGAGAGAGAGGAGACAGAGGAGAGAGAGAGGCGAGGAGGCAGAGAGAGAGAGAGAGGGCAGAGAGAGAGGGCAGAGAGAGAGAGAGAGATGTGAGAGGGGAGGAGCGGCAGCCAGAGGAGGGCAGGAGAGGGCAGGAGAGGAGACGGGAGACCAGAGGAGAGTGGGCAGAGAGATGAGGGGGGCAGACGAGGGGGGGGAGGGGGGGGGGGGGAAAAAATGAATGGAGAAACAAGAGGGAGGAGAAAAAATAAAATCGCCGTTCACACCAGCGAAAGGCCTACGCTACAGCACTACAGGAAACTACAACAGGTCATTAAACATGTTTTTCAGCGGCTGTAATAAAGTGTGTAAAACTCGACTCGGATAAAGGTCATTTGAAAACAACCTCAAGGAGGAACAACAAGAGAGGGGGTTTAGTTCAGACCAAGAGACCGTGGATATTGACCCAAATCACCATCGTCTCTTCTTCTTCTTGTTTCTCGGTTCTTGTTCTCTCGTTGTTGTTGTTGTTGGTGTTATTCTTCTTCTAATTTCTTGTTCTTCTTGTCTTTTTGTTTTTGTTCTTGTGTGTGTTATTGTTCTCTCTTCTTCTTGTGTTTCTTCTTCTTCTACTTCTCCCTCCTCCTCCTCCTCTTTATTTCTTCTTCTTCACCAACACCACTAATGCTCTTCTTCTTCTTGTTCTCTAGTTTTTCTTCTTGTTCTTATTGTTGTTGTGTTGTTGTTGGTTGTGTGTTGTTGTTGTTCTTTGTTCTTCATTACTCGTTGTTGTTGTTGTGGTAGGTGGTGGTGGTGGTGGTTGTTGTTGTTGTGTTGTTCTTATCTTTTCTAGTTTTGTTCTTCTTGTTTCTTCTTGTTCCCTCCTCCTTCTTCTGCTTCTTCTTCACATTCCTCCTTCTTCTTTTTCTTCTTGTTCTTCTTTTTGATTCTTCGTGTTCTTGTTCTTCTTCTTCTTCTGTTAGCTGTTTAGTAATCTTCTAACCACATAAGAAGCAACATCAAGATGGCATTTATCAGTACAGATACCAAAATTAAAAAAGTGTGTTGTTGTGTGGGGGGGGGGGGGGGGCAGAGCAGAGAGATAAGCGGGGGGGGGGGGGCGAGGGGGAAGGGGGGGGCAGAGAGATCAGATGAGGGGGGCTGGGGGCCAGAGCAGAGAGTCCCAGGGGGGGGGGGGCCAGAGACGAAGGGGGGGGGGGCAGAGCAGGGGGGGGGGGGGCCATGTGGGCAGAGACGAGGGGGGGCGGGGGGGGGGGGGCAGCGGAAGAGAGCAGAGAGGGCAGAGACAGCCAGAGAAGCAGAGAGATCCAGAGAGAGAGCAGAGAGAGAAGAGATGAGGGGGGGGGGGGCAGAGGCAGGACGCAGCAGAGAGCAGAGAGATCAGAGAGAGAGAGAGAGACCAGAGAGCAGAGAGGAGTAGGAGGAAGCAAGACAGAGAGAGAGATAACAGAGAGCAGAAGAGATTAATTACAAAAAACTTTATGGTTTTTGGTGGTTGGCGGGTTAACAGAAAAGGATGAGTGTTCTTTCCGAAAACAGAAAAAAAAAAAAAAAAAAGAAACACATGTTTTCATTCTGTGACAAAAATTAAAAATTCATAATCAAAACTCTCAAATTAATGAGCTTCTGCTATGTGGTTTTTTTTGTTATTTGGGCTCAAGCCACAAAACCTAAGAAACTCACTTTGTCGGTCTGTCGCGTCCAAAATTGTCGCACTTCAAATCGAGGCTACACTTATGGCTCGCCTCTTTAAAATGATGTATTTTTAAAAAGCCGTACATACTACAAAATAATAAACAAAATTAGTTGGTAATCCAGGGACACTACAACAGACACGACGAGTAGTATGCGATGTTCTTTGATGAGTTAAGTAGGAGAACATAGTTTAAATGTTATTCCAAAAGGTATAAAAAGTTCGAAAGGGTGCAGAGATAAAATTCTGGTTTTTACCGATTAAAAAATTATTGAAAAGCCAGTGGAGAGGTAAGGGTAAACTCATGATTGCGAGTGGTAAACATATATGACCCCGCGTTCCACAACCTATGCGATTCGGCGCTTGTTTTTCAACTTGCGGATTGTTAAGTACCAAACTCATCACCAGATGATAGCAGGACAGCTTAAAACGCAACAAAACAGGTGAGACCTGTTCCAGGCGATGGAGCTATCATCAAAGACTTCCCCACACTGCGTGGCCCTCTTTGATTCGTTTTCATGATATGGGTATAAAAGAAAGACATTTAAAGGAATAGCGAGAAGGGTCGAGATAGCGTTGGGAAATACGAAGGAAAACCAACAACCACACACACTCAAATCGATCGAGTTGTTAATAAAAAAACCTGAATGGAAATTAGGAAATCTTACGCGGAAAAATTTTTTTTTTTATAGCAAAAACAGCAGCGACATATAGCAAATGATGTAAAGCCCCCCCACGTCACGTGTCACATTCCCTCTTTAATTCGGATTATTTTTAAGATTAAGCTTTTTACAGCCACAGCCATAAGAAGAGGGGAGAAACACGTGGGGGGGGGGGGTGGGAAAAACCCTCGTGGTGGGATTTTGACACGTTTTGACCCGTGTGGTGGGGGGGTTTCTTTCAAACCCTCCCCCCCCACCCACCCGTCGTCACGTTTTCGTGTATGTTTGTGCGGTCACGTCTTCGTGTTTTGTGTTTTTTGTTATATTTTTCTTTTGGTTCTTTCTGTCACATATTTCCGTTAAGGGCTTGGAAGTTATGTGGAAGGAAGTTTTCTTGATGGAAAGGGGACACACTGACCGGCACCACGATTAGAGTCCCTTGTGGGTTTTTTCTAACTTTTTGTCGTTTTTGTTTTTACCTAGATGTAGCTGGACCCCACCCACATCCCCCCACCCACCCAATGTTGACCCACCCACACACCCCACATTTTACAAAGTGCTCCCCTCCCCCCCCAACTTTCTCAAATTGAGGCGTGCTGTTGTGTGCCCTTGGCTGCTTCGTGCGGCTTGCTCTTTAAAATGATGTTTTTTTGTTGTTTCGTTTGAATTTTGAAATTTTGGGGCTTTGATGGGGAGGTCAAACTGGTCAACACAAACAAGTAAACAAGGATTTCTTACCAGAGGTTAAAAAATTAAAGATATTAAAATAAAACCCGTGGATGTTTTTGACATTCCGGCCGGTGTTGATCTGGTGTTGGTGGGGTGTGGTTTGGGTCTTAAGATTTCGAAACAGCTAACGAAAACAGATATAAGAAATATAAAGCAGAAAATTATAAGACCGAGAGGAGAAGTGGAAAAGAAAGGAAAACACGTGAAAAACCATGATTTGACACCGTGACAGCCGCGGTGGTGGGTCCTTGAATTCGTTTTATCCACGTTATGCAGCAGCAGGACTATCTCGGGGCTGTGAAGAAATACACCACAGGAGAGGAAGAGGAATTTTGTTATAAATGTTTTAATGTTACTATGCGATTATTCTTCTTTACACCCCCAAAAAAAGTGATTTTAAGATCTATCTAATCAAAACTCTCTCTCTCTCTCTCTCTCTCCTCCTCTTCTCTCTCTCTCTCTCTCTCTCTCTCTCTCTCTCCCCTCTCTCTCTCCACCTCTCTCTCTATCCCCCCCCTTCTCCCTCTCCTCTTTCCCTCTCTCGCTCTTCTCCCCTCTCTCTCTCTCTAACACCCCCCCCCCCTCCTCTCTCTCTATCCCTTCTCTCTCTCTCTCTATCCCTCTCTCTATATCCCCCTCCCTTTCCCCCCCCCCCTCTCTCCCTCCTCTCTCTACCCCCCCTCTCTCTCTATCCCCTCTCTCTCTCCTCTCCTATCCCTCCTTCTCCTCTTACCCCCCTCTCTCTCTCCTCTCTCTTCTCCCCCCTTTCCTCTACCCCCCATTCTCTCTCTCTCCTATTTCCCCCTCTCTCTTATCCCCTTCTCTCTCTCCCTCCTCTACCCCCCCCCCCCCCCTCTCTCTCTCTCCTCCCCCTCTCTCTATCTCTTCTTCTCTCTCTCTCTCTCTTTGCTTTTACTTGCTTACAGTACTTGCTTTATCTTCAGTTCCTGTGAGTTTTTTAAATAAAATTTCGTTTTCGTTTTCAGTTTTCGTTTTTTGTTTTCGTTCTTACGGACGGATTATATTCTGACAAAATATTTTGATGTGTACTAACAAATAATGGTGTAGGGATTGCCTTTATTAAATTTAGAACGAGAAACTCTAGGCTTGTATTCTAACAAATTGTGGTTTCCAGTTTGGGTTTCACTCGTGATTTGTTTATTAATTTCTGTTTGCCTTCCTTTATGTTCTGCTGGTTTTTTTTTGAGGATATATGCATTGCAACTTTTTATTTTTCTTTGTAAGGAATATAATAAGTTACGCAAAACATGTCTTAGATTCACTAAATTCAATTTGCCAGAGGTACTAATTTTTGGAAGTTACTTGCTCAGAGAAAGAATGGAAATGTCATAAAGGTTATGCTTTGTTTTTAGCTTAGCGAAAAAGCGCTTAACCCCCAAAAGCTTAGAAAAGAGAAAATTGGAATTGTTGCATATATATAACTTGTGCTGATTACCCGACCTATCCCTATTGGTAACTTACCGTATTATTGGTCGGTTTTACGGTCAGGTTCTAACAGTTATGCTTTGTGACATTTTATTTTTCTTCTAGGTAATCTTTCTTGTAGGTAAGATGTTTTATTTTTATTGTTTCTGTATAAAAACAAATTTAAGAACTGATTTAGTCGCAGTGAGGCTTTATATGATTCTGTCGTTCATGGTTTAGTGGATTCCTTGGCCATCGGAGCATTGTATTTTGTAATGTCAATATAAAATTCATTTTTTCAATTCAAGTTCAATTCAATTTCAATTTTCTCTCTCTCTCTGCTGTCTGAACTTAGACAACTTATGAGATTGTTGCAGGACACAAGAATGGCATAGCAATTATTGATAGTTATAGATATAGATGTGCGGCTCGTTTAAATCATTAGTACCAGGCTGAACAGTACTAGTTGATATTACATTACTCTGATCAGAAAATTAATATCTTCATTTAAATCCGACCCTTGAAAAATCAGCGAAAATCAGCGACCTCTGAAGCTGGTTTTTTCACACAGCTCCAAAATGTTGCTCCCTTTGTAAAGTTAATTGTGAAAGTGAAAAAAAAACGCAATTCTGTGTTGATTGTTCATTATACAATGATTTAAGAGGATAAATAACTTTTCTCGTCATTTCAAATTTGATCATAGGCCAACACTATCACTGCTACTCCAAAACGAAAAAAAAAGGGAAATAACTCGCTCTGGGCGATGTTCATTTTATGCAATGAAAAAAGAAGAATTTATTCCTTTCAACTGTCAAAAAGGTTCTTAGTGTTAAAAACAAATGATGTTGTAATTTGTTTCATGTGTTGAAATTATTTCATGAATATGCCATGTGGTTCGCGCGTAGGCTATATTGGCACACCTGAGAATACGGCGCCGCGCGCGCATGTGTGTGGTGTGTGTGTTCGTGCTTTGTGTGTGTGTGTGTGTGTGTGTGTGTACTTTGTGTGTCGTGTGTGATGTTGCCTGTTGTGTTGCTATCGTGAGAGGAGAGAGAGAGAGAGACGAGAGATGTAAATGTTTTTGAAATTGCAGACTAGGTCGGTGGTCACTTTTTGCAAGTAAAAAATGTTCAAATTGTTTCTCTCTCTCTCTCTCTCTCTCTCTATCTCTCTCTCTCTCTCTTCTCTCCTCTCTCTCTCTCT
>JAGGCT020002458.1:0-20961 GCA_017654935.2 Phymorhynchus buccinoides | reverse complement strand
GGGTGGAGGAATGCGCTATATAAATGATTCACTATTATTATTATTATTATTAAATAAAGTTTTCCAGTGTTCAGTACCTCCCACCACGGATTCTATATTTAGGCTCAATGTGTAGTGTCCATGCTCCCACTGACTAACACACACACACACACACACACACACACACACACACACACACACACACATTTACTTACTTACTTACTTACTTTCACACTGGCCTACGTTAGAGCAATGTTTGCGATTTTTATTTATTTTACTTTTCGTAGTTTTACTTTTCCGCGTGATCAAATCAACGCGGATTCAGAAATAGACAATTACAGTCTTTGTAATATATCTTTTTTTTAGCTTCGTGTATCTTTTGTTTACAGGGTAAAGTAATTATACCCGAACAATACAAAACAAATGAAATATCATATTTCTTTAAAACAATTAAATCAATAACAAAAGTTGCATAAGTATGTGTATGCAAAAGGCTTAAATCTTTGTGCACATGCACATTTTACAAATATTCTCACAACTTTGCATTTAAAATGTTTGAGCTTCTAATTATCTCAAAAGCACAGAACAGTGGTAGACATGGCTTCTAAGAAAATTAAGTTTTAAAATACGTTTGTGACTTTCAAGAAACGCAACTCCGTCATGTTTTTGCGATTAATGTTATCTCCCTTTCCCCTTGACCAATGTTGAAATGGCAGTGCATTCCATGGTAAAGGTTTAGGCCTTTTTGATGCGGCCAATCCTGTAAAACGCACAAACAGTGTATTCCTTACCTTCCATTTGAGTACGTCTGCCTACCTGCCTGCTTGCTCCTCTCTCTCTCTCTCTCTCTCTCTCTCTCTCTCTCTCTCTCTCTCTCTCTCTCTCTCTCTCTCTCTCTCTCTCTCTCTCTCTCTCTCTCTCTCTCTCTCTCTCTCTCTCTCTCTCTCTCTCTCTCTCTCTCTCTCTCTCTCTCTCTCTCTCTCTCTCTCTCTCTCTCTCTCTCTCTCTCTCTCTCTCTCTCTCTCCAGTGTGTATGTATTGCATGTCTATGATCGTTCAGCTTAACGTCAGCTTTTTCTTGGAGTCTATTACAGTGGAACCTCCCTTATAAGACATTCAAAAAGTCATGGTGAAAAGCCGAAACATTTGAGTCCTCTCGGTCACAGACACATATGGGACATTTGTAAATACTAAGATGATGGGAACAATACGTCTGTGTGTAGCAATGCCCCGACTTCAGTGCAACACCAGTAAAGTCCCGAGTTTTTTTGAATATAGATAGGTTTAACCCTCTTACCACCCTCAGTTAAACCTCATTAGCTATGGTTTTTCTGGCCACAATTCTAATGACCTATCAAAAAGCATCCAGAATGAGGTCTGTCTCAATCTAAGGGAGGTAATTTTAATACTTACAAAGAAGGGCTTGATTCTCTGAGAAGTAGATCTCATGTGGATGGGAGTCTAATAATGAGAGGTCTTATAAGGGAGGTTCCACTGAACTATATTTATTAGCCATTGCAGTGAACATCCCAACAGCCGAAACACTTGAACACTATGGAAGGTGGTGCACCAGCTAGGGAATGCCCGAACATTGCGTCACAAGGCAGCCTGAACTCCGACTTCAGAGGAATTTGGGGTGCTTTCTTCACTTGCTTTGGGTAGTTTCAGTTTTAACCCTCTGAAAAGAGCATGCTACCTAGACACAATCAGGAGCTATATAATGTGTCTTGGTGTCGTGCATGGGCAGTAATGCTATGTACTGAGGTGGCGCATGCAATTCAGGTAAAGATTTAGGGGGAGATCATTTTCAGTATAAAGCCTCAACATACTAATCACAACCTCATCATCAGTCAGTTGCAACATATTATTTTTCCACATGATAAAGATGCCTAAAATCTTTATCCTTGTCAAACAAAGTTTTTTGCTTGTCAGCATTTACAGATCATTGATTTTTAAATACGACACACAGTACACACACAGACAACACCATCATGTACATACACTAACTTAATCTCACTGGCCTTACCAACATAGTAGCAATGTTTGCGATTTTCATTTATTTTACTTTTCGTAGTTTTAATTTTCCGCGTGATCAAATCAACGCGGATTCAGAAATAGACAATTACAGTCTTGTAATATATCTTTTTTTTAGCTTCGTGTATCTTTTGTTTACAGGGTAAAGTAATTATACCCGAACAACACAACAACAACACCATATCATATTTCTTTAAAACAATTAAATCAATAACAAAAGTTGCATAAGTATGTGTATGCAAAAGGCTTAAATCTTTGGTCACATGCACATTTTACAAATATCTCACAACTTTGCATTTAAAATGTTGTGAGCTTCTAATTATCTCAAAAGCACAGAACAGTGGTAGACATGGCTTCTAAGAAAATTAAGTTTTAAAATACGTTTGTGACTTTCAAGAAACGCAACTCCGTCATGTTTTTGCGATTAATATTATCTCACTTTCCCCTTGACCAATGTTGAAATGGCAGTGCATTCCATGGTAAAGGTTTAGGCCTTTTTTATGCGGCCAATAGTATCCTGTAAAATGCACAAACAGTGTATTCCTTACCTTCCATTTGCGTGCGTATGCCTACTTGCCTGTCTCTCTCTCTCTCTCTCTCTCTCTCTCTCTCTCTCTCTCTCTCTCTCTCTCTCTCTCTCTCTCTCTCTCTCTCTCTCTCTCTCTCTCTCTCTCTCTCTCTCTCTCTCTCTCTCTCTCTCTCTCTCTCTCTCTCTCTCTCTCTCTCTCTCTCTCTCTCTCTCTCTCTCTCTCTCTCTCTCTCTCTCTCTCTCTCTCTCTCTCTCTCTCTCTCTCTCCCAGTGTGTATACTGTATTATATATATATATCTGTGATCGTTCAATTTATCGTCAGCTTTTTATCTCGGAGTCTATTACTAATTCTTATAGGCATTAAATGGTCATCCGAACAGCCGAAACATTTGAGCACGATGGTACAAAAAATTAATGGAAAGGCTAGGGATGATAACTTTACGTCTGTGTGTAGCCACACTCCGACTTCGGGGGAATTTGGAGTGCTTTCTTCATTTGCTTTGAGTAGTTTCAGGTTTAACCCTCTTACCACCCCGTTCATAACTCTATCAGTATATTTCTTTTTCTGGCCGTTCAATTCTAATAACAGTATTCTATAACGGTATCCCCCTAACCATGTCCCTGTCTCAATCTGGTGAAACGATCTGTTTGGACACGTGTCATCCCTACCCCTTTATTCTTTCCACCTCTCTCTCTCTCTCTCTCTCTCGCACACACACACACCTGAATCTATGTCAGCTGTGCATGAACATCCGTTTAACGTCCTCCGGACATTAGTAGATAGAAAGGTGGTGGGAACGATCCTGGAAGCAATGCCCGTAGGCAGTGCAACACAAGGAAAGTCCCGAATTTTTAACAATACAGATGTAAGGAGTCAGCTTTGCTTTTTATCTGAGTTTTTATATCCGCGTGATCAAATCGCCGCGGATTCAGAAATAGACGTTTTCTTACCTTGACCTTGGCCAAGGCAGAATTATATAGGTGCTAAATAATACATGAACTGTTGGTAGAAGAAAAGTGCTACTCAGTTTTCAGTTCGCATGACCAAACATTAACAGATTTTTTGTTTTGTTAAAAACTAATTAATTAATAACAAGGCTGGCATAAGTATATACATATAAAAGAATAAGACCTCACTGTGTGTGCACGCATTTGCTATTTTTCCACCAAATGTCATTTAAAATGTTTAATGTTTGTAATTCTGTTAAAACAAAAAGAAGTTTGCTTGACAGCATTTACAGAACATTTATTTTTAAATACGATTTTTAGTATTTCAAGAAAGAGAACTCCATCATGTATATACACTAAAATAATCTCCCTTTCCTTATCAACATGGTAGTGCATTCCATTTGGGCGGTATACTCCCCAAAGCTGATGTGTCTTGTCATGGATATATATATAGAATCCGTGGTCTTGTGTACTAGTCTAGCAGAACAAAAAGAAGTTTGCTTGACAGCATTTACAGATCATTTATTTTTAAATACGATTTTTAGTATTTCAAGAAAGAGAACTCCATCATGTATATACACTAAAATAATCTCCCTTTCCTTATCAACATGGTAGTGCATTCCATTTGGGCGGTATACTCCCCAAAGCTGATGTGTCTTGTCATGGAAATATATATAGAATCCGTGGTCTTGTGTACTAGTCTAGCAGAAATCTTGCTGACTTTCACCTTTGCTAATCTTGTCTACCATGAACAGCTGTGTATAATCACTTCACGTTTTGTAGAGTGGTATATCACATAAAGCTGAGGTCTTCCAGAATGGAAGCATAACATTGCAGACCTTGACATTGACCTTTAACATGTCAGTTGGTTTTTTTATCTTGGTCGTATCTTTCACATCTTCCTGGATTGATCTTAATAGCCTCTCATCCTTAAAGTCATGAAGTGTGTGTGTGTGGGGGGGGGAAATGGCATTTAGTCTAGATATAATATCCAAAAACTCAAAGCGGGTGAGCCTTGAAGGCTTTGCCTTTTTTTTGTTACCCAGCTATAGACCCACACAGAGTCCAAGGCGGCTATTGTTTTCAAGTATGTCTGTCTGTCTGCCCAAAGACATTGGGATTGGCAACTATAGGCCCGAAATTTGTAGTCAGCGTGCTAGACGTATTCCTTCTATTCTAGTCTACCATTGCTCTCTCACCTGTTTAAACCATGCCAGTCATTCTATCTTTCCCTCTTTCTTTCTGTCTGTGTCTGTCTCGTAGTTTCTGTCTATCTGTCCATGTCAGTTTTTATCTGTGTACTTACGTCTGCTCTCTCTCCCTCTCCCTTTCTCCATGCATGTACTTTCTGTGTATGATTATGTATTATGACATCTTTAATGTCATGAAGTGAACAAATTAAACTGGCATTTAGATATAATATCCAAAAACTCAAAGTAAGTGAGCATTGAAGGCTTTGTCTGTGTGTGTGTGTGTGCGTGTGCGTGCGTGCGCGCGCGCGCGTGTCCGGACATCGACAACATGTGACTGGCTAGTTCCTTTAAGCATGCTAAACATAAGTTTGGACGGAAGATTCAATGTCGCAATGCAGTTCTAATTTGTTTTTCGTTGTTTGGTGGTTTTTTCTTTGCGTGCGCGCGCGAGTGTGTGTGTGTGTGTGTGTGTGTTCCCACTTTTTTCCATGCTCACAAGATCCTATTTACGTGCTGGAACGATTCATTCACTTCCAAAAAGGGAAAAGAGGAGTATGTTTTTGATTTTGTCTGTCTGTTTGCCCATCACAATTTTTCTTCTTCTTTTAAAAAAACAACTACTGGACAGATTTGGACCAAACTTGGTACAGTGAAAAAGAAAATGTTACCTTGAGATTCATTGGAAGAAGGCCTCATAAGCATTGCACCATTTTATGCATACGACTCCATGAAAGTGTGAATGTGTGTGTGTGCATGCGTGTCTGTGCGCACACAAGAGCATGTGCGTTGTGCCGTTTCATTTTGGTTGAGCAGTGAGTCTTGTGTGTTATAGCTCTTTCTAAATTATGGCATTTTTTCTTGGCTAAAATCTGTAGTAGAAGACAGTGGCAAAAGCAAATGCTATTGTAAAGACACACACACAGACAGATATATGTGTGCATTCACACACACACACACAAATAGGCACACACTCTCACACACACACACACACACAAATACACACACACACAAATAGGCACACACACACACACAAATAGACACACACACACATAGGCACACACACAAATAGGCACACACACACTACACACACAAATATGTACACACTCACACACACACACACTACATATACACACAAATAGACACACACAAATAGGCACACACACACATATACAAATAGATACACGCACACACATTTTACTTTGCAGTTTCCCAACCGAAAAAAACACACCCGCACAAGATCAAGTTCTTCTCTTTTTTCAAGTTCATGTTTATTTTATCTTTGTCCATGTCCATCAAGGTAAATGGAGCTCATTCATAAAATCGTCACTCTCAACACATTATCATCTGTCGTATGTGTGTATGTATGACCTTCGAGCTGTCCAAATCTAGCTTTGATTTGTTTCAGCAAAGGTTGGAACATAAAATACAGCAAAAATTAAAACGCACAAAACTGGGGAACAAATTCATGCACACACACAAAAAACAAAACTCTTAATATAACAACAAAATTTCAAAACCAATATTTTTTTCTCTTAACAATGGCAAACACAATTTTTTTTTTTTTTTCATTTTTTAAACGGAATCAATCGCAAAAAATTGTTAAATATTATACTTAATAATCGCACAAAATCATTTCACATATCATAGCATACCAAGACCTACGGTCAATCATTTGATTTTGCAGTATATTTTGAAGAGAAAAAACCCCCACCATCCTTTCAGACCATTCTTAATTTGACAGCTTTAAAAAATAAAAATAAATTGGGGAGGCCATTTCACATTGAATCAACTGACGATTCTTTAAATTTAAACATCGTGCAGAATGCTCATTCACTAAAAAGTACCATCTGTCATGTCCACTTTATCTTTGACACATGCTGTCTTCACATTTTAAGCTCTTTTTTTCAGATTAAAAAGCAAAAATATATTATTTTAAAACGTTTCATGTGTTAAATTGTTCTCCTTGTGTAATTCTGCCTTACAGCTTTTCAATATGCTTAATATGTGTGTGTGGGGGGGGGCGTATGTATGTATGCATGTATGTATGTATGAATGTATGTATGCATGTATGTATGTACGTACGTATGAATGTATGTATGTATGAATGTATGTATGCATGCATGCGTTTATTTGCTCATTGTTTCTTTGTGCTTTTCAGTTGTTTTTTGCTTTTGTTACGATGACATTGTAACGGGCCACAGGCCTATATGCAAATTATTGTCAATTGTCAATATGTTTAATAGATTATTAGTCAATAGTCCAACGTTGTTCTTATTCCAAAAAAACCTTTCTTCAGTAATCTTTCATAAAAGTCTTTAAAAGTACACATGCTAAATTAAAATACATTTACTCCCCGTGGGGATACCAGGGGGGGGGGGTCTTTCGTAAAAATAGTTCCCCCACCTTCTGGAAGTTCTGTGCTTGTAACTTAACTCTTTTCTTTCACTCTCTTTGACTCTGCCTTTTCCCTTTGCTTTCTATCATCTACTATTTTTCTGACTTATTGGCCCATTCACCTGCCTTTAAAAAACAACATTTTCCAATCTTTGAGCTCCTCCGAAATCGGAATGTGTCGGCTGTACGCAGCGGGGAGACCAGTGAAATCTGAAAAACGGACACATACGTACCTTACCCATCATGGCCTTATGGCCTGGTAACGCAGAAGAAGAAAATACATTTATTCATCAACTCTTTTTTGTGTGCAGCTACATGGGTGCTCATGGGAAATTTAACAACAATCCTGCAAGGCAGGGGTCCAGGGGCCGCCCAGTCAACAACCTGACTTAACCCTCTCATAATTGCAGACGCCAAATCCGCCCAAATTTGTTTCCTTCCCTGGCTCGCGTAAACGCCGATTGCGCCCGCTGAACGCCAGGTCTAGTACGTTCACTTTCACTTTCTCCCTACCCATAATGCAATATACTAGGTTAGTTCTTCCTGTTCCTGACACTCACTGATCCGTTTTTGGTCTTTACAGCAAGGGAAAGCACCCAATAGTCTTTTTGAACGGATTTTTCGAAGTGACCCAAAAAAATTTTCTTCTTTCCACGTGACGTGTGCAGTATTGACTCGGCGCGATACTCGGAGCGCCATTACGGATTTTTTCTTCTAATTCATGGTTTGTTGTGTGACATTGTGTTAGCTTTCGAATGAAAATATCATCATTGCTATTCAATATGCATCTTTCAGAAATGAAATGTGAGTTCGACTTTATTCTGGGTGATTTTTTTAGATAAAAGATTTGGTGTGACGTTCGGAGTTACTCCCCTTCTCTTATGCAATAGGATCGATTCTCGGTTCGATTGATCGGGAGGCATAGGGTTAAACAATCCTAAAAATATAAAGTTCCTGGTAAAGGCATGGAAATATTTATCTGCATTCATTTCTTTTACATTCTACACATGAGAGAAACTGAAAAAAACGTTTATAAATAAGAAATTTGTTGTTTCTCAATTCTCATAATCCAGTGACGCCGGCTCCAGGCAATGTGTAGGGCACGATATAAGCCGAAGGCTTGTTGCTGCCCTTTATTCTCATATTTATTATTTTGTTACGTTATAAGGAAGAAATAAAGAAGTTTAAACCAAGAAATAAAATCCTGCATTTCAGGACATCCTGAAAGCAGGAGCATCCATGCAACTAAATAACACAGTTTCTGTAAAATTACACTTACAATATTAAAATTAAATTGATATTCTTGGAAACATTCAATCAAGCTGTGTCCACACAATTTTTTCATTATAAATAATAATAAATTTTTTTGTTAAAACATTCATTATTTGCCCGTTTATTTATGTGATTTCAATGTATGACATTTTAACATGTAGGCATGTACAGAAAAATGTTTGTAACTTTTCATTCACATGAACATGGTTGCTCCTGGGAAATAAAATAAAAATCCTGCAAGGGGGAGGCCCCGGCGGAGTGCAAGGGCAGCGCACACACACACACACATTCACTGCTCTTTTTTCACCCCTCTAGACTAGTACAAGTGCTACATTCCTTTGAATATACCAAATGCTCCTTTTTTATTTATTGTACAAGTGTGTGTGTGTGCATAAGAAAATCGTTGCTTCTCAAATTCTCATAATTCGGCAACGCCGGCTCTAGGCAACTTAAAAATCCTGCAATTCAGGACATCCTGCAAGCAGCAGCCATAGAAAAGGTTGCTTTGTTTGTGCTTTAAGTTCTTCCTCAGAGCAAATACCTATCACTTTACTTACTATGGCCACCATACGAAAATTCTCTTATAAAAATGTACACACACAAACATATTTTCTCCGGCAACTTGACAAAATAATTTTCCATACTTGAAAAAAAAAGAAAAAAAGAGAGCAGAACATTTGCTTAAAAACATAGTTTTTTTCCCCCGAAGACGGAGTGTGGCTGCTCACGTGGCGGAGTAATCAAAAACGGTCGCACGCGTAATGTTCTCATCCGTAGCTGGTGCACTTGCACCACAGTGTTCAAGTGCTTCCGCTGTCGGGATGATCCCTGGAGTCTTTTAGCCAGAGTAAGCCAACATACTATAGCTTAAAATCTTAATTTTTTTAAAATATCTTAAAACATCGTTACTTGGCAAAGTTCTACTTTGGACAACCCCCTAATGTTTATAAGCCTCAATCTCAAAGTCTGCTACTTTAATTAACCCTTTCATCGCCACTGTCGCCTCTTGGCACCACAATGATTTGACACCCATGTCACTGAAAGGCATCAAATCAGGGCCTGTTATCCAACTACCCTAAGTTCTTCATTTTGGGAGGTAAGGACAAGCCCTATTTTATACATGTCACAGAGGAATTTGCAACATTGCAGAATGTTTTTTGTTCTCTACCCCATTAAGTTTAATGGTATTTTTTTAGCTGAAAAATGGCTAGCGGTGAAAGGGATAATCAGAAATGACATTCATGATGAGTACCCAAAAAATTATAAATGATAATCATTACAAGAGACATCGGTTTCAAAATAATTCAAGATTCGCTTTGTCATCATAAGAGCTGTGTCTTCAAATCCTTTTTTTTTCAGCAAATATATTTATCACTGTTCATCTTAGTACATTTTTTTCAGAAAACGCATAAGCACACTCACATAAGCCCAACGGAGAGGAACGTACTCTCTTCGTTCAATCTTCAACGCAAACAAAAATTTAAAGAAATGTAATCCACAACAAGGTGATGGAAAAGCCAATCAGATCTGTCAAAACCACAATTCATTTTTTTTCTTCTTTTCTACAATTTACCATGCTTTCATATCACACACATCTTCCCACAAAGTCCAATTCTCAATCACAAGTTTTCAAAAAGTTGCCCTGCAGACTAAACAAAATAAAGTTTTTAATCTGTTTCCTGTACAAAAAAACACAACTATATTATCAATAAAAATAATAGTATAAGTTGAAAAAAGGCCCTAAAAAATTAATACCACAGACTTCAAAATGCGTCACTTTGAAAAAGAAATTTGTCACCATCTGCATAATAATTACAATAATAATAATAAAAATAACTCTAAAACAAAAAACGTATCTCCTTAAAAACAAAATCGTCAACATCTTCATCATAATTATAATTATTTAAAAAAAGAGCTACCATATTTTTCTGATAGGCGATAGTTTTATTCACTCAGACTAACACCCTTGCGCCTTATAATCGGTTAATTCAATTATTTTATTATTGCCTTTCTTAAAGCTGTATTTTAGGAACATTTTTAAACTAATAAATGCTTGTAAATACTAGAAGGGTATCCCTAACCCTTGCAAAATTTAACTATTATATAAGATGTAAAAACGCAACGAACAGTATGATTTTGTGACAAATCGCAGGTTGTACTGCAAACATTGATTGGGAATGTGTTATGTTTAGTCTCTAGGGTTAGGGTTTAGTATGTTCAAAAAGTAATTAGCTTAAAATGTTCCTATAATACAGCTTTCTGTATGGTAAGAAAGGCAAAAAACGGAAAAATGCAATTAACCAAGTGTGGGTGGCATATCTTTACCTTTACCGGGGATGTGTTTTTTTCTCAGTGGTGCACCTTATAACATGACTAATACAGCAAGAAATAGAACAATATCTTAATTTTGTGTAAAAATTTGTGCTGTGCCTTACACTAGACTGCGACGAAAATGGTGTTTAATTATCTTGGTTGAATCAGACAATGTTATGGGACATTTGTAAATATCAATATGGTGGGAACGCACTGAGCTCAATGTGAGAAAGAGTACTAAATAAATTCCCGATTTTGTTATTAATACAGACAAGAAATAGCGGTAACCACGTCTCGGTTAAACCTCATCGGCTTGGCACTGTGCGAAGAGTAGAGCGAGAAAAAGCGAAGAGCGCCTTATAGTCAGAAAAATACTGTATAAAACTAAAAACGTGTCAAAAACAAAAAAATGTAACTGGTATTCTCATAATAATTCCAAGAATAACAACCATAACGGCGTGTGCACAAATAATTTATAAGCACACAAAACATGATGCAGACACTGTCTCCTCACACACAGGCAAACACTTTTCTTATCACTCAAACATTGCGGTTCCTAAAAATCTTTCCTCACGCGAGAATATGTACAAGTCGATTTTAGTGTGTAAAATACCAATATCTACTAAAGCACATCATTCTGAACACATACTGCTCACGTATACACACACGCATTTCTTCTTTTCGTTCCAATAGCTCAGTTTCTAAAATTATTCCCTTGTATTGGCCACTGCAACGACCACCTTTTGCAAGAGTGAATGCCCTTGGTAGATGTCCGAGTACTGACCAAACAAGGGCATAACTCTCGCCAATAACCCTATTTGAGGCCACCGAATGGCTGCCTTTTGCAAGAGTTAATGCCCTTTTGGATACTGACCAACAAGGGCTTAACTCTCGCTGTCAAGGGCGTTAATAACCCTAATTGCAGTGGCCAATAATAAGATTGCTCGCAAAATACACGAGTCTAAAAATTCTTAAGTCTCACTGATAAACACTTGTTTGAAACTCACACCTCTCATATATATACTCACTTTTTTTGCATTAAAAAACAAACACCAACTTGGCTCCTAATAAAAATTCCCCAGCACAAGAGCACATACAAAATCATTCCAGTTTACAAAAATACTCAAGTTTAAACTTAGAAACATTTGTTTCAAACTCACATTTCTCACATAATTATACACTTTTTATTTGAAAAAAGAATTCGGCTCCTAAAAAATTACTCCTTTGTAAAAGAAAGCACACAAAAGCTACAAAATACTGGTCTAAACTGAGAAATACCTGTTTCGAACGCACACTCCTAATTTATATACCGTAGTTTTCAGGTTATAAGGCGATATTTTTTCTCTCCAATTTCAACCTATATAACCTAATAAACGAGGGCGCCCTACTAATGAACAAAATCGTGAGAAGAGAGGCAACGATTGCCATGTTCAGTACAGTCTACTGTGAGTCAGACATCAAAAGTGGTCACGAGTCGCCGATACGATGAATACTCACGTTAAAATGCTTCAAAATCCCTTTTATCGTCCGAGATACTGTCCAAACAGATGCCATAACCCTTCATTGGATGTAAAAAGCATCGTTGTAGAGCTTAAAATGCCATAATTCTATCAGTTTTCACGAAGAACTGTCCAAACAACACGAAGCAGCTCAAACGGAAGTTTGATTATCTGAAAAGGGAGCCAACTCTCGTTTATGACAGCAGTAATGGCGGACGGTAAGCGTTTACAGGATGCGTACGGGCTTCAATTTTTGACTTTCTTTTGCGAGGTGCCTTATAAACGAGGGCGCCTTTTACTTCAATTTATTTCAGATTTTTCTTGAAAATTGCCTTACTCGCCTTATACACAGCAGCGCCTAATGATCTGAAAAATACGGAACATTCTTTACTCCACTGTACATCAATAGTCAAAAGCTCTCGAATGCAAACAATCCGAACTGACACACATCAAAATGTCATTACAATGTAAACAAAATGTTCATCTAGCAATACTCAACCACACTCACACACTCAAAAAGAGACTTTTAAAAAACGATATTTAATAGGAATATTCTGTCAGCAATATTCGCATTTGAACAAGCATGCACGTGAACACAATCAGACAAACATTTCACAAATGCATACAATACTCAAACTTCTTCTTCTTCGTTCGCTCAGACAGTTTCCTGTCATATGAGCGCAGATGCGTCATGCTGCCGTTATGCACCTAAGAAATAGTTAGGCCCAGCATGTCCAAAGAGATATTTTTAAAGAATTTATAGAAGGCAGGAGAATGGACCAGCAAGATAGAAAGACAGCAGATGACAGTAAGCAAGGGAAAAGGCAGAGTCAAAGAGAGTGACAGAACTTCGAGATGGTGGGGGAACTATTTATACAATGACTTGGCCGGTATCCCCATGGGGGGAATACTCAAACAACATAATAATATATACACACATCACCAAAACGTTTCAAGCGATAAGGTCTCCAATATCTCATTGATTCATAAAACAATGTACAGATGAAAACCTCTCAAGTCACTACCGTATTTTATGGACTATAAGGCCGTACTTTTTCTTCCAAACCAAGACCCCCGTGCTTTACAACATGCAGGGCCGGACCCACCCTTTTTCTCAACAACAAAAACAAAACAAAACCTGATGTCGCCGAGTGGTAGCGAAATTTCTTCGCGGGCTATGACTATTATTGATCAGCACCACCAGTTGAGAAGTACTTATTGGTTGAAAACATGAGTACTGCCCCCCCCCCCCCCCCCCCCCCCCAACAACAAAATTTCGGACGTTAGGGAAAATGCCGGTGGAAGGATATCTCTGGTAACGAAAGCCACCCTCAACAAAGAAAACTTCCGACGTTAGCTGAAAAATCGTGTGGAAGGATTTCTTCTCGGCTGAAAAAATGTCCTCCTTCGATGAATTGGCCCCCCACCCCTTAAAAACTTAGGTCCGGGCCTGACATGACTAATAATTTAGTAAGAAAATATTGTAAAAAAATCTGAATTTTGTGTAAAAAAAATTTTGGAGGTTGCGCCTTATAGTCAGAAAAATACCGTACACCCACAACTTACTGTGAAGGGTTTTTTTTCTTTAGTTTTTCATTAAGTATCTTGGAAACAACATTTGAAATCTTCTTCTTCTTCTTCTTCGATCGCTCAGACAGTTTCCTGTCAATTATGAGCGCAGATGCGTCATGCTGCCGTTATGTGCCTAACTAAAGAAATGGTTAGGCCCAGCAAGTCCGACTTCAGCTGGAGGAAATGTTTTTGAAAGTGTCTCTTGAAAAAAGGCAGGAGAATGGACCGGAAAGGCAGAAAGATAGTAGATGACAGCAAGCAAAGGGAAAAGGCAGAGTCAAAGAGAGTGACAGATTAGAGGATGTTACAAGCACAGAACTTCCAGAAGGTGGGGGAACTATTTATACAAAGACCCCCCTGGTATCCCCACGGGGGGAAACGCACTATTCATAATTCATCACCTCTCACAAAGCAATCATGGTGTCTGCACGCTCGAACACAACAATTAGCTCCTTCCTCTCACATGCTGCAGCAAAGTTATTTTTTGAAACACAGCAAATTCAGTATAATCTTCAGCAAAGCATAGTGAGGTGTATATGACGATATCTTTTTTCTTCTTTCTTAACCCTTTCGCCGCCAACGTCGCATTTTTGCACCACAATGATTGAACACCCATGTCAGTAAAAACCTTGAATTCAGGGTCTGTTATCCAATGATATTTGTGTTCTTGATTTGGGGAGTTAAGGATAGGCCTTTTTTTTAAGCATGTAGTAAAGGAATCCCCAATATTTCAGACAAAATATTTTCTTAAAGGGCTTCGCACACTAGCATCAGGCGTCAATTGTTTCTCAGAGCAACGCCTTGACGCCTGCATCACAGCACACATTGTAGCGAGGCAGTGGTGTTCTCACACACGACTCTTGTCGCTTTGCCTCTTGTCGCTCGAACTTCCTTATTTGGAAAGCAAGGAAAGATTACTCTAGCGTCAAACCTCCTCCTAGAAACAACAGTATTTTTTTCTTCAATCTGAGTTATGGTCCTTCCGTCCGTTGTGATTGGCTAGTTTCACAATCTCTGCGATCTTGAGCATCAAAATTAGAGCCGCATCTATTCTCGAGCAACAAAAAATCGCGCAGCTACGCATAAAAAATCCTGCTGTGCCGCGAATCTCTCACACGCAAGCGGCGCATCAAACTGCGCCTTGCAGCAAAAAATCGCCGCGATCTCGAGATCTTGACACTAGTGTGCGAAGCCCTTTACCCTCAAAAATGGCTGGCAGCAAAAGGGTTAAGGAACATCTAGACATTTCTTGACTTATAACTACAAACATTTTTCAAACTTTTAACTTGCTGTAGGAAGGAAGGGAGAGGTGGCAGAGTGGTTAAGATGTTCACCTGCCAATTTCAATGCACGAGTAACCCGGGTTCGAATCCCGGCCTCGCCCTTTCTTTCTAGTTTGACGGGAAAATCGGACTGAACGTCAAGTCCTTCGGATGGGGACTTAAAGCTAGTCTGACCCGTGCGCTTTACGCGCGTAAAAATCCCACGGCAGTTAAAAGTCGGTAAGAGCAGGGAGAAATCAGGCTGCCTGGTATAACCAAATATCGATAGCTCATTCCCCACCCCCACCCCCCAAAAATTGGGTGGCGCTGCACTCTCGGTGATGCGCTCTCCAGGTGGGAGCAGCCCAATTTTCACAGACACAAGTCTCTGTGACTAGAATATACTAAAAAATATATCCACACACTCACAATCCTAATCAGGTTTGCTTTTTTGTCGTTTGTTTATATATTTTATTGAACAAAAGCTTAAAAGTTTGTTAGGCCTTTTAAAACAAAAGAAGCATCAACAGTCAGTAAAAAGGCAAGCTAAAACCAGCCTCGTTTTCCCGGAATTTCATTGCACACATTCACCCTCAGCTGCAGAAATTACGACAACGACCCCATTTTGAAACGCCTTCCACCCTCATTCACGCGCACATTGAAACAACGATTTTCAAAACAATATCCGCGACAATCCACTCTCAAGTGTTGTCAATAAAATAAAATAAATTGTTCACAAACATTTTCAATAATCTACACACAATAAAAACAACAGCAAACCTAAAAACAACAAAAACATATTATACAATATTTAAACAATCAAAAGAAGAAAAAAACAAAAAAACTGCCAGGGCTGCACACAATCCCAAGATGCCGCTATCCCGGTGATGCTGTTTTCGTCTGCTTCGCACCGCGCCACGAATGTTGATGTCGCTTTCACTTTCTGTTTAAAAAATAAAATAAAATAAAAAGTCACTCACTGAAAAGCACATCTGACGAAATTCCCCACATTCTCTGATTTTGTGGGAATTTTAAACTCATCTTCCTGACGAAGAGGTACAAATAAAATATTGAAAGCTTGAGACCATTGCCAGTTCTATGTTGTTAGTCATAAGCCCCCCTCCGTGGGCATACCAGGGTGGGGGGGGGGGGGTCTTTTGTACAGATAGTTCCGCCACCTTCTGGATGTTCTGTGCTTGTGACTTCCTCTAATCTATCACTCTCTTTGACTCTGCCTTTTCCCTTTGCTTAACCCCTTGACTGCCATATAACGTATCACATACTGACTTGATGACATCATCAGATGAAGAGGAGTAACTCTGATACGCTGGCTTTTGCTCTTGCACAGTCAAGAGAGTTATATCCCCAGACCATTTTGCCAGATTGGCTCTATCAGTTGTTTTTTTCGTGGCATGATTTGAACAATGAATTTTTCTTTAATTTTCTCTGGCAGTCAAGGGGTTACGGGTCATCTACTATCTTTCTGAGTTATCTTTCTTGGCGCGACACGCTCGCTGCCTTCTGGCTGCACTTTATTTTGCATCCTTTATGGTGGATTTTATATTTTATGGTTGCTTTATTGCTATTAATAACAGGGTTTTAAGAACCCTTATTTTATTAGTCTTTTTAGCAAACCAGATGTTAGATTCATTACTAATTTATTTCTGAATTAATACTCAATTATACTTCATTTACTTGTCATAAATTATTTTAGCTCACTTGTTAATTCATTTCTAATTCTATGCTCTGTTTAATTTTATTCTAACTGATAGCTCAAAGGTGTGTGTGAGTGTGTGAGTGTGTGCTTGTGTGTGTGTGCGTGACTGTCAAATGTTTGCTTTCACGAGTAATAGTACTAATTAATACTTTATAATTGTATGCATATTTGTCTGAACAGTACCTAATTGGATTGTTGTTGGTGTGTGTGTGTGTGTGTGTGTGTGTGTGTGTGTGTGTGTGTGTGTGTGAGTGTGTGTGTGTGTGTGTGTGGGTGTGTGTTTTAAAGTTTTGTTGTCTTATTTAAGTTGTCTTCCTAAACATTACTTGTGTCCTGTCTTATTATTTATAAAATGTGCATGCCAGGCAGCGAATTTCTTTGCTTTTTGTGAAGACAATAAAATGATTGAATTGAATTGAATTGAATTGAATTTTGTCAAGAAACACTTACAAAAATTTTCTTCAGCCAAAGATGGACATGTTGGGCTTAACCTTTTCTTAGTTAGGCGCATAATGGCAGCATGACGCATAATTCACAGGAAACTGCCTGAGTGATCGATAATAAAGAAGAAGAAGAATATCAAAAGGCGCAGGGGCCTCAGTCTGGGGAATAAAGCATCAACTCAAAGTCCGTAAAATATGGAATGCTTCCGAGACTCTAGATCTGCTCACAGCTAAAGGGTCATCCACACGTTCATTAAAACCTTGTGATAACACGTTTAGGCAATTACCCCTCAAAATGTGATTCGCGATTCAAAATCACGTGATCGAATCGCATCGCACAGTCGTACGATTCCAGCTGACGTGTGGCTGGCCCTTGAGACCAGGAATTTGTTAGAAGCGAAGGACTAGTCATAATGATGATGACAATATCCTCCGAAGTTGGAGTGTGGCTGCTCACGTGCCGGGGTAATCAAAAACGGTCCCTAGCTGTTACCATAGTGTTCAAGTGCTTCGGCTGTTGGGATGATCCCTGGAGTCTTTAAGCCAGGGTAATATAACAACAAAACAAACATGATGACAATAAACATTGCATACTTGTGCAGAGCTGTCGGGTGCCATTATAAAAAAGAAAGAAGCGGGGGGTTCGATGAAGATAGTTTTTACCTGTCGGGTGTCATTGTCACGTTAATCGGGGCATCTCCATCAGCTGAGAAACGTCGGCAAACCACGCCGCTGTGTCCACAGCCTCTGCCTCTGAGTGCTTGATGAACGGGTGCTCCTGTGACAATATACAAACAGATGTTAACGCACACACACACACACACACATACAGACATGCACACACACACACAATATAAACCTGTGTCCAAAACAGATGTTAACACACACACACACACACATACAGACACGCACACACACACATACAGACGCGCACACACACACAATATAAACCTGTTTCTATCGCTTCTGCCTCTGAGTGCTTGATGAACGGGTGCTCCTGTGACAATATACATACAGATGTTCACACACACACACACATACATACATACACACACACACACAATATATAAAGCTTATGCACTTTTTAACGCACACACACACATTACCCATACACATTCCACACACACAAATGATTGTACATACCAACAACCTCTTGTACTTTGGTCTTCTTTTGTAGTCTTTTGTTAAGCTGAAACACACAAATTAACATAAACATTATTTGATTATAATACTCCAGTGTCTTCTGGGACTAAATCTGCACAATGCACAATAATTATACCTTTTTTTCCAAAATTAATGGCCGTTTCTTAGTCATGGCATTTTAAGAAATGGCATTCGAAAAATGCTGAATCAGAAATTGTGTGTGAAAATCTGTTTAACCCTTTCACCGCCAGCCATTTTTCAGCCATAAAATTTAACTGTTTAGAGAAAACAAATATCGGCAATGTTGGGAATTCCTCTGTGACATGCATAACTTTAGGCGTATCATTACCTCTCAAAACTAAGAAAATGATGTCTTTGGATAACAGGCCCTGATTTGATGCCTTTTAGTGACATGGGTGTTAAAGATTGTGGTGCATAAATGCGACATTGGCGGTGAAAGGGTTAATGTCCTCTGGTTTGGAACAGACACATACGGAACATTAGTAGATATAAAGATGGTGGGAACGATCCTGGAGGCAATGCCCGGAGGCAGTGCAACACCAGTAAAGTCCCGACTTTTTATCAACAGACATGCAGTCTATGCATCAGAATCGTCAACATGATGACGTAGGATGCTTCAAGAAAGGATGTATGTATGTGTACAGCTCTGGTACTGGGTACAACTGACAGTGGGTTAATAAATTGTTTTATTTCTGGCAGTACTTAATGTTGAAAAATATTTCAGTTTGATCATTCTGTGGATGAAATATTTAAGAATCTAGCAAGATCAAGCCAAAGGCTTTAAACCTTTTCACTTGACTTTTAGTTTAAAAAAACTCGCCAAAAACAGGCAGAAAATGACATCCATTTTGTTGCATCTCTGACTAGCCCACTTTGGGGGCATAATACACGGTTTTGGATGCCTTTGGAAAAATAATTCATGGGTAGATTAAAAGAATCAGGACCAAAAAACTACCCCATGTTACTGTGTATGATCAAGAACGATCGATAAAGAAAATTTGTGGTGACAAAGTTTGTCTTGCGCTCATAACACGTCGCGTCACGGCCTAGCTTTCAAAGCAGACGATGCTTCTTTCAAGCCAGCACAATACAATATGTCAATCCAACGTTCCAACAATCTAGCCGCCTATAGAGAGCAAAACGGAACAGTGAAATCACTTCAAAAATGAGCGCAGACAAACTTGTATGCCCAATTTTTAATCAGTCAAGTTTTGTGTCCCGGTCGTTATGAGCGCAAGACTCAACTTTTGCTGAAAGCTGAATCAACTTGTAGCCGATTTTTTGCTAACATCGTGAATTTGGGTACACAAATATGTGACATCACTATTTTTTGCCATATTGACTACGTCAACGGAAACAGGGAACCGTTTTGAATTGTGGTGTCACACACTTCATGCTTGGTTATGAGCACAAGACTATCAAATTTTTTGCAGAAATCTTATCAATCCTCAGCAGCAGAATAAAATTGTTTATACCAAGTTTTGAATATTTTGCTCAGAGCCATCAATAGCCTGTTACCTAACATAAAACTTGATATAACAACCTTGAAACACTCAAACAATCTGATACCAATCTCTGTCTTCACTGTGCGTGTATGTGGTGTCCCAGTTATGAGTGGAAGATAAATCATTGAAACATATTGTCCTGTATATCAGTATTTGTTGGAAGCTAAGCCAACACATACATTTCAAATATAAATTTCAATAATGATAATGAATAAAAGCAATATGATAACAATCTCTGTCTTAAATGCATTGTTCAAATGTGGTGTCCCAGTTATGAGCAACGTGGTGTCCCAGTTATGAGCGGAAGATAAATCATTGAAACTTGTCCTGTAAATCAACTATTAGTTGGAACCTAAGCCAACACATGCATTTCAAATATAAATTTCAATAATGATATGAATAAAAGCAATATGGAATAAATCTCTGTCTTCAATGTATTGTTCAAACATGGTGTCCCAGTTATGAGCAATGCGGTGTCCCAGTTATGAGCGGAAGATAAATCATTGAAACACATTATCCTGTAATATTTGGAACCTAAAGCCAACACATGCACTTCAAATATGAATTTCAATAATGATACTGAAGAAAAGCAATATGATACCAATCCCTGTCTTCAATATGTGTTTGTTTGAATCTGGTGTCCCAGTTATAAGCAATGTGGTGTCCCAGTTATGAGCAGAAGATAAATCAATTAAATCATTGAAACACATTGTCCTGTAAATCAGATATTAGTTGGAAGTTAAGCCAACATGTGCATTTCAAATATAAATTTTAATAATGACACTGAATAAAAGCAATATGACACCAATCTGTCTTCACAGTGTGTTTGTTCGAATCTGGTGTCCCAGTGGCGTTATGAGCAGAAGATAAATCATTGAAACACATTGTCCCGTAAATCAGCTATAAGTTGGAAGCTAAGCCAACACATGCATTTCAAATATAAATTTGAACAATGATAACTCAGATACTGAATAAAAGCAGTCTGATACCAATTTGGTGTTTGTTTGTATGTTATGAGCGGAAGATAAATCATTGAAACTCATTATCCTGTAAAGTAGCTAGCACTAAAAAACAAAACTAACACACAAATTTCTTTATATTTTAGAAAATTTTATTCTGCAAAGTCAGTTTTTGGA
>JAGGCT020002457.1:0-25000 GCA_017654935.2 Phymorhynchus buccinoides | reverse complement strand
TTATTGTTTAACGTTTTACTATTAAATGACAAGAAAACACACACAAAACCCACTAGTACTCAACCTATGCTGTGTAAACACTTCGTATTTTAAATGCTTTATACAAATATACAGCAAGAGATTTTACAATATTTTTATTTGCTGATGCTAATAGTAATACTAGTCTAAATAAACACGGCTCTCTAAAGTACTTATGTGGTAACAATTTTTCTCTTAACTGCCTAAGACCTGGACACACAAGAACAAAATGTACCTCATTTTCTACGGCATCATGACATATTGGACATAGAAAATTATGAGCAAAAGTCTGCTTACATCTGTAATAATGAACTTGAATATCTGAAATACCTAAACGAAATTTGGTCATAATACGTTTTAAATGTCTGTCAATAGGTAAAGAAATATACGTAGGTAAGCAACGTACTTGACTGAATGTTCTATACAAAATATATCTATCGCTATCTTCAGTTTTACAATTCCAATTTTGCCACCAACAATCAATCATTCTCTGCCGAAATGCACACACGAAGGCTCTTACATCTTCCACTCCTTCATTCATCCAAACATATCCAAAACCATATTCACATAATTTCATTCTTACATTAGAAACCCAGTTACTTTTGCCTCGATTATCCAACCCTAACAACATTTTATAAGCTTTATAAGGCAATCTACCCCTGCTCATCCTAGTTATTTTTAACCAGTACTGAATACTTTTTATACCAGAGAGTAAAGATATTGGATATCTAGCAGTTTCATTATAAACTAAATTATTTGGGGTCTTTTGTGATAAACCAAGAAATCTTTTTAATGCAAAAAGATGAATTTTTTCACAGTGCATTGCAGCAGGATATAGACCCCAAATTTCTGCTCCATACTGAAGCATGGGCTGAATTTGAGCATCAAACAGTTTCAAGAACAATCTAAGAGATTCATTATTTAAAACTAACAATTTCCTCATAATGAGAAACAGTACTCGTTTTGCTCTACAACCTAAGTCTTTACATGCAAACACAAAACTCAATCGAGTTGAAAAATAGATGCCTAGATATTTATACACATTCACTACAGCCAGCAGGCATCAACATTCCATCATAAGTCCATCTTTCATTTCTAGCAAGATAACCTCCTTTCCTAAATACAATAATATTACTTTTATCTAAATTTACATTTAATTGCAATCTCCTAGCAGCTCTACATAGACTATTCAATTGAATCTGTAACCCAATAACTAATAACTGTAACCTAAATCTAGGTTTATGTTTGCTGCTTAATTGTTTGTCTGTGTTGATAAAGGCGCATTCGCCGAAATATCCAGTAGTTTTGTTTTGTCTCTTGTGAATAAAATAACGTCACTTTGCGCTTGTCATGTAGTTGTTTGTTTGTTTAAACACAGGTAGAAGAGGAGAGGAGGGCTCGCGAAGAGGAAATAGCCAGGCTAGCCGAGGAAGCCAGGCTAGTGGAAGAAGCCAGGTTGGCTGAAGAGGCCCGGTTAGAGGAAGAAGCCAGACTGGCGGAAGAAGCCAGACTAGCTGAGGAAGCCAGAATGGCCGAACTAGCCCGGCTTGCGGAGGAAGCCGCCAAGGCTGAAGCGGAGAAGGGTGAAGAGGAAAAGACTGAAGAGGAGAAGGTTAGTTTCGTCAGACACTTGCTGAGTTGTTGTTGTTGGCATTGTATGTGTGTGCATACTATAATATATTTTGGCATGTGTGTGTATACTATATTTTTGACGTTTAGTTATTTATATTGGCATTGCTTTCTAGTTTATTCTTTTATTATAATAAGCTCTTAGGGCTTTTTTAAGATTAGGCGCTATAAATGCTAATTATTATTATTAATATTATTGTTTAATATCTTGTGTTTCATACATCAACGTTTAGCCTCAACAAACCCTTGTCTCAATTGTTGTAGTACTTATGTTTTACCAAGATGTTCCTATTCTGTGGTCTTTTTTGAAAATTTGGATTACTGTCAGTGCGTACATGCATGCAAACCCATTAACCCTTTCACCGCCAGCCTTTTTCAGCCAAAAATTACCATTGAACTCAACTGTGTACATTTGTTTTTATCTGCAATATTGCTGATTCCTCTGTGACATTCATAACATTAGGCCTTTAGATCCTTACCTCCCATAATTAGGAAAATAGGGTCTTTGAATAACAGGCCCTGATTTGATGCCTTTTAGTCACATGGATGTTAAACCATTGTGGCGCTAAAATGCGACATTGGTGGTGAAAGGGTTAAAATGCACTTCCCGAAAACAGGGGCCGAGGTATTATAGTGCATGAAATGCAGTGAACTGTTCTATCATTATGTGAAGACCTTGAGAACTTTAAAGAAATAAAAACTCCAGTCTCCATTTTGTTTTCCTCAAATCCATCAGGGCTCCCAGGGACGCACATATGTGCGTCTATGACCCTTTAAAAACCTGAGGGACGCACTAAGATCACGACCAGGGAGTCCCGCGGACGCACTAAAAAAAAAGGCAAAGCAAGTACTAATTTTGCTACTGCCGAGTCCCAAGCTGACAGAAGTCATCTTCTCTTTACGCGACTGACGGGGTGTTCGGGCCATTGTGTGCCCGCGAGAGTTCATTAAGTCACGGAAAGCTGAAGTGAACAAAGTTTAGCGTTGTTGCATACGTCACTGAACGTTCCCTGATTTTTCTCGGCTGGCTCGACTGGGCTTAAAAGCAGGCATCACGCGCCCGCCTAAGTCTGAAGTTATCACTGTGTGTGTAACTGTCGACTGCAACCATTGCAGGCAAACGAAGCCTGGGCGAGATTGTAGGCCCAGCAAATGTCGCTGCTACAGTGGCTGGGCTGTAGCCCTGCTTCGTCTTCTTCCAAGAAACGGAAAAAAGAAGGTGATGATCAATCATCCGAATCAAATGCGTGCAAAGAAGATGAACCAAAGCCTCCAAGTAAAAAACAGCGATCCTACCACCCGTCCTGGGAGAAAGAGTTCCCCTGGCTCAGGCATAAAGACGGCAAGATGAAGTGTACCATTTGCATTGACAATGCCATGACATCTTCCAGTAGGCCTAATGCCTGTGAAAAGAATGCTTTCGTCATTGGGTCAACCAATCTACAGAAAACTGCCCTGCGCAGGCACGAAGAAAGCCAAGACCACACCGTTGCCGTGTGTGTCTGTCTTTCATTTAACGTCTATCCACTCACATAATATTAGACACACACAAACAAAAGGGGGGAAAAAGAGAGGGTATGCATAAAGGTGAATATGTGCTTGTGTAGTTGCATACATGTATGTGTGTGGGGGTGGGGGTGCGCGTGTATGTGAATTGATCAATTCAGAGCAATCATTTAAAAGCTTCAAATGTATTAATTACTATGCTTGTGACTACTCTTGATAGGGACCCTCTAGACCTCCTCTGGGACTCTCTAGAACCTCAGTGAAAGGGTCCCTGGGACCCTCTATCTTGCAGGACCATTGGGAGCCTTGTCCATAGTTTTGAATACAGCACACACGCTTGCATGCACACGCACACGCACACACACACACATCCGAACCATGCAATAACCATCAATTAGTATAATATTTCTCACAGGCCGCAGAAGGGGAAAAACCAGAGGAGGGCGAAACCAATCAGACACCCCAGGAAGGGGAAGCTACTGAGCCCTAACTGGAAACTGGCAACATCTGCAGTTGCTTCCCATGCTTTTTTTTACCGTTTCAAGGAAAAAGCAACTGGTTACAATACATGTGCATGCACAGTTGCACCCCTTCATTTTCTTTCATATTATTTCTTCAAAACACAGTCTAAATGTCTTCACACATATTTATAAACAATGCTTTTTTGTGGGTGGTATGTTTTTTGGATGAAGAAGGAAAGTCTTATGGGAAAATCTGAACATCATGTCTTCTTCTTCTTCTTCCAATATAGTTGTCAAAGTCAGTTCTGACCTTTATTACAACTGAGAACGGTGACGAGGTGGAAGAGAGAGAAAAACAAAAGAAAAGAAGAAAAACAAAAACAGACAGAGAGAGATAGCTAGCTTTGGTGGGTAGACAGCCAGACTGGGACTGTTCAGCAGTCTTCAGAGAAGAACAGACAGGCACCTTAATCGCAACAACAACAACAACAAAGGAACTGATAGAAAAAAGGAACTGATAATATTTGTTTTAAATTGATTGATGAGACTTTAAAAGTAGCAGTTATGTTGTTCATGATGAATATCGAATACAAATGGGCCTTTTTTGTCACGTATGCAAAACACACTCCTTACATACTGGAAACTGTGCAATACTTGTGTAACAGTAATTCATTGTGCAATATGTAACGTTAAGACTTTTAGCCAGTTATCAAGTGTACATTTTTGCCAGCAACATAATGAAACGTGCCATACATTTTATTTTTAAACTATGTGTTGAC
Organism: Phymorhynchus buccinoides; assembly: GCA_017654935.2. Classification (NCBI taxonomy): domain Eukaryota; kingdom Metazoa; phylum Mollusca; class Gastropoda; order Neogastropoda; family Raphitomidae; genus Phymorhynchus; species Phymorhynchus buccinoides. Next base: position 20,607 of record JAGGCT020002457.1, on the reverse strand, counting down.
GAGTTATATTTTGTCTTACATTTTTGTCAGCAACATAATGAAACGTGCCATACATTTTATTTTTAAATTATGTGTTGACGAGTTGTTATATTTATGTCAGTAAAAACATGAATAATTATTTTGTCTTTCATTGTCAATTGTTAAAGGTGCCCTTGTGCGAGCATTTCTTTTAATGTTTTATGATTATGCTGTTTCATTGTGTCTTTTGGCCCGTCTTTTTTCTTTTCTTTTTTTTTGTGCAGAAGAAAAAACCAACAATGAATGGCAGTGAAGAATGCTGAATTTAAACAACACAATACCATCTCATCTCTTTCTATCACAATAACACACATTGAAGTTCAAACAAAAGACAAAGATAAGGCAAGTTTGAAATCTATAATATTAACTTTATTTCGTCCCATTCCACATTTGAAAAGAAAAAAAAGTCCATGCAATTTTTAAAGGCACATTGCATTAGATACCATGGTTTTTCAGTATACCAACTTATTAAATTCCCATGTTTTGTATTTGTAACTGATAGATTTATCAAACATGCGCATCAACACACACTAGTTCATTAATAAAACATCCTCATAATTTGCAGTCACACTCAACAAATGACCATCATTTAAGAATGTAAATGAATGACATAAAAGAAAAAGAAGGCGTACATTTAAAAGGAAAATGCACAAGTGTATGTTCTTACAAAAATATGTAAAGCACCCATATTTTCCTGTGTCTGAAAACCTTTTTGAACCAGTTTTAGAATAATTATTTCACTGATTAGTGGAGTAGAGAGATCTCCAAACTACTCTCATCCCCCAAAATCTTAAAATCCCTTGTCCTTCTAGTTCTAGAAAAAAAGCTTCTCATCATGTAAGTAGTGTACAACTTGATGTAATAATTTATCAATGTAAAAGTCCACTGCAGTACAGCTTATTTCATTTCTCCTGTCACAACATCATTTGTTATTATTTATCTCTGTCCAATTCGGTTATATTCGGTTGTATCTCCATTCTTTTAAGTTCCTTATGAGATATTGTTCTTTTATTTATTTCATTTTCATCCTGATATACTGGGCAAATTTGCGATCCTCAAATCTCTTTATCGCTGTCTGTGCAAAGTAATGTGTACATGGCAATGTTCTGTGTGCACTAATACACTTCAGTGCTTATGTACTTGTGCTCCAACATAAATACATTAATCTTTGACCACAAAATAACTTCTTAAGTGCTATGCTGTTGCAATTGAATCATGATGGAAAACTTAATGTGCGACAATGAATGTTTAAACCCTTGTTACATAATATACCAGCACAGTCATGTTCACACACACACACACACGCACACATGCATGCACACATGCATGCACACATGCATGCACGCACACACCAATAAACACACTGATACTCACACACACATTGCTTATTCACTGGTTCTGTTGATAACAGCAGTAGGGCTTCATATATAGTCTATACAAATGCAAGCACATTTTCATAATTTTTCCAGTTCCCATCTTTCTACTTTAAACAAAATGACAAATTTGTACTAGCAATGAACAAACTCATAACAATTCAGAATTCTACACAAATCAGGCCAATTAAAGTTTCAATGCAACAAAATCTCATAAAAATCAATAAACTATACATATATTGAAAGCAGTTGTGATACTGCTTCAAAAACATAAAATTAATTATTATTATGTTAAATGGCCTTGTTGGCTTGGTGGGTATGACATTAAAGTGATTAAACAGATTCTTGTTTCGGAGTTTACAGATATCGTAAGTCACAGTCAAGTTGAAAAAGATTTCAATTATAATGACAATGATCTTCTTCTTTTTGTTCTGCGTTCCAGGGCCACAAATGGGTACGTATGTGTCCGTTTTCCAGTTTTCACTGGTGTCCTCGCTGCATTCAGCCGACATATTCCGATTTCAGAGGAGTGACTATATGATCACTTTCTAGTTTGCTGAGCACAACTCCAGTGTTTTGGGGGAACTTGTGCACAGGTTCTTCAACAGAGTAGCTTGGTATGTGTTTGGAAAAATAAAAAATGAAAAGAATAATACATAAGTAAGCAAAGAAAATGAACGCCCATATTTTTTGGGGCGAATACACTTGAAAATTTGCCCCCCAAAAGTATGGGCGTTTGTTTTCTTTGTTTACATGTGCAAAAAATAATACATGTGATTTTCATTGTAGCATTATTACCATGTTTCAGGCATGGGAATTGTCAGTCTTTTGGCTGATTTCAGCTTTTTTGATGGTCCTCTTCAGTCTTTTTTTGCAAGTTTTAGCTTTTTTGATGGTCCAAGAGGACATTTATGAGAAAAAAAAAAAGAAGCCCAATGAGTAAAACTTAAGTCATTGATTATAAATGAATGCAAAATGAACTAAATATATCAGTCTTATCTCTAATACTGTTTTAAAGGCTTAGATAACAGAAGAAGCTTCATTTTCTGGGGGCTGTATCCCAACACACACGGTTTTCAGTTGTTTTTGTATTCCTTGTTCCTATGCCTGCTTCCAGACCCCAATTTTCAGTCTTTTTTGTCTTCTCTAATTCCCATGCCTGATGTTTAGACGCAATTCCCAAAGATCAGTGGGGTGACGATTAATTTTATTCTTCAAAAGCTCAACCACATGGACCTAGAAACAAAACAAAACAAAACTAAAACAAGCCTACGTGGAAAGATTAAGAATGGTTACATTTCAAACCACCGGAGCCAAACATATGCAAGACTCAACAGCATGATTTTGACAATCCATATTTTGAAAATAAAAATGAATTCACGTAAACAATTTGTTAAGAGGGAAACAAGAGATTCTGATACAGAAGGGCTCTGGCAAGTGAAAACAACAACAATAACAACAACAACAAAAAGTGTATTGAAGCTGAAGTACCAGCTGGTAAATGAAACACAAGAAAACAAAAAACAAGACAAGTCACCATGTTATCAAGAACATATAAATTCTCGGAGCAGTTTTACCTTACATGATAAGCACCAAAGGTTATTTGACTGCTTGTTTTTAATAATAAAACAAACTGGAAAAAAACAACCTGGCAACATTTGTTATTGTGCATTCAACAATATTAATGGTGAATAATCAACAAGCAGTAACATAGTCCACCATCATAATCGTTATGCCCCATCTACCACACCTCATCTGACAAAATCTTAAAAGATATTGCTAGACGCTATATTCATACTAAAAAGGAGATAAGAGTGCAAAGCGCAGTTACAGTATAAAAATGATAAAATGTTTGCTCACTCAAATAACCAATTCCTAGGAAATGGTGTTATGATGATGTAATTCTTCTGTCTCATGTCATAAACAAATAATGTAACTACAGTGAAAATAGATTCATATACACATGTCCATTGTTGACACCTAAGTTAAAATCCAGGTCATTGTAAAATAATATAGCAAAGAAAAAAAAAGGTCAGCGGTAGATCCTGATATAAGTCAGACTACTTAGTTAGAAACGCCACATTAAGCATAAATCGACTATAGACAATCTAAAAATATGTGCGCAGTTGCATGCGTGCACACACACACACATGCGCACACTCACACTTACATGAACACGCACACTCATACAGTTACACATCAATTCAAAACATTACCAAAAAGTAGAACAGATCCAGCTCAATCCAGTACACATACGTGTGATCATCTGACAGATTTCATCTGATTAGGATCCAACTATAGTGACTGGGTTACACGATTCCTGAGACCAAGAAGCAAGATATGGTATGGGAACTGGTGTATTGAAAACAATGGTGTCGTTCAGATTATTTCAACTTGATAACTCAAACTTCAAACAGCAAAGGCACAGAACATGAATTCAAATTTCAATGTACAATAATGTTACCTTTCCCGCTTTCCCCTAAACAAAAGCAACTTAGGATGTTTGGCAAATGTTAAGAAAGGCCCCCTCCTCTGCACCCTTCCATTCATTTCAGGCAGTTCCGTCGACCGCTGTCACATTCTCAGATTACTGTGTTCTGAATTTACTTGCACATGATGATAACGTACCATCAACCTTTTGTGTGTGTGTGTGTGTGTGTGTGACACTAAACTGACCCTAAACCTATCCCTAACCCTATTCCTAACCCTAACCATAAGGGAATGCGACAGCGGTTTCAGGTTAGGGTTAGGAATACTGTTTGGGATAGGGATAGGCTTAGGGTCAGTTTAGTGTCAGCGGTAATCTGAGAATGCGACAGCGGTCGACGGAACAGCCTGAAATGAATGGAAGGGTGCAGAGGAGGAGGCTTTTCTTAACATTTGCCGGATATTTTAACACAAATGATACCATAAACAATGATATTAAGCAATGAATTAAAGATACATTATGACTTGCAATAGATGGGCGCCTTGATGCAATTAGTTAAGAATGTGACCAAACAACATACATGTCATATCGATATAAAAAAATAGTTTCCAAACAGATGTCATACCTAGCCCAACGCTCAGATCAGGATATGAATCAATGTCATATTCCACTTAAGCCATTTGCCACCCTAATCACATTCGAAATGAGAAGCAAACAGCAAACTGCCTGCGTGCTTACATAATAAAAAAACAAAATGGCAGCTGAAATATGGCGTCTGACGACAATACAAGCCGCTTCTAAAGAAAAAAAGAAGACTTATGAAGAGAAACAAAACAAAAACAATCTTTAAAGTGACGCCAACTGAAAAAACCCACGTTACTTCATTCAACCAGACTTTCAATACATATTAACTCCATACACAGGTCTTTAATCCCTGAAGTGCTAAGAAAGAGATCTCGGTTGTCAGTCAAACCTAGGATACACTCCGCTTTTACCGTGGATTATCCCACAAACCCCATTTAGCAAATGTAGTAACAACAACCACAAATAAAACCTTTCATTCCACACCATCATACTTTCAGATCATAATACATCAGACTATCTCTCTAAAAAAAAAAGGCAGCAGCCATGGGGTAACATTATTTAAAACACACCAGGACATTCCATTTCCAAATAATATAGTCAACAATTATGTCATCTCCTCAAGTGCAATAGAAAGGCAGTGAGTGGATGGTGTCCATGAAGGTAAGAGATGATAGCGCTGGGATGGCCCAGAGCAGTAGACGTCATCAGAAGTCCTTGTCCCAGCCAGTCAGGTCGTCAGGAGGAGCCACTTCCTCCTCCTCCGGGTAGTCATCAAAGTTGGATGTGTCCGTTGGATCCTTCACCTGTGTTGGATAAATAGATAAGGGAGGGAGAGAGAGATAGGGTGAATGAAAAATCTCAGTGAATTGCTAGCACCGTTCCTCTAGTCTAAAGGACTAAAATGTCGATGCATTTGAAATGCAGAATATTTTGCTTTGATAAAACTCCAGAATTATTGTTCTTTGCATTTCCCTGGAGTTTCCTCAGAGTTAGTTTGAGATTCCCTAGAGTTATAGGATAGGGGAAGACGGGGTAAAAAGCGCATGGGCGGGTAAGAAGCCCCCCCAATTATCATGAAATTAAGCACATTTCAGTCTCATTTTGCCCATGAGACGAGCGTTAATGTCTAGCATTCGTCTCATGGGCAAATTTGACTGAAATTTTCTTTATTTCATGAGATAATTGGGGTGGGCTTCTTACCCGCCCATGCGCTTTTTACCCCGTCTTCCCCTACATTAGGGAGATGCAAAGGGACGTAATTATAGGCATGTGATGGCATGTCGTCAGATCCCACACTTGCTTTCAAAACTAGCATGCGCTTTGCAATTAAAAGTCACAATGAGCTGCCATAGCCAAGTAGGCAGACATCACTGCTGTCTGTCAGGTCACTGATCATTTGATTCTTGAATAATTCAACCATCGGGCAAGGCATCTCCACTACAAAGAAATTCTAGCCCAGCTGTCCAGAACAGCAGCTCCCCACTGTTCTCTGGCAACGCCAGACTGGCATACCAATCATCGATCATTCTTCTGCCCTCCATTTGTATTCCTTCATGCAAAATTGCTTTCCTTTAAAATGTATCTGAATGATGTCAGAACATGACCTTGGTGTGCATGTGTATATGAGTTATGACTGCCAACCATTCCCACACACACGTGGATCTATTTTTAAGAAAGGTGCGATGCGATTACTGTATGCGCATATTTTACAGACTATAATGTGCTACTTTTTTTTGCAAGACTGAGAGCCCTGTGCCTTATAATATGACTACACTTAAATAGTAAGAAACTATAATAACAAAATCAGAATTTTGTGTAAAATTGAGGGGTGGGTGGGGGTGTTGCGCCTTATAATCAAGCGCGCCTTATAGTTTGTAAAGTACCGTAAGCATTTGAATACAATTGTCAGCGTTCATGGCGCACAGAACCTCATAGCATGCATGAGCCCACACTCACAACGAAACATTACCCCTTCCCACCGGCACACACAACGAGACATTACCCCTTCCCACCGGCACACACAACGAGACATTACCCCTTCCCACCGGCACACACAACGAGACATTACCCCTTCCCACCGGCACACACAACGAGACATTACCCCTTCCCACCGGCACACACAACGAGACATTACCCCTTCCCACCGGCACACACAACGAGACATTACCCCTTCCCACCGGCACACACAACGAGACATTACCCCTTCCCACCGGCACACACAACGAGACATTACCCCTTCCCACCGGCACACACAACGAGACATTACCCCTTCCCACCGGCACACACAACGAGACATTACCCCTTCCCACCGGCACACACAACGAGACATTTAACCCCTTCCCACCGGCACACACAACGAGACATTTAACCCCTTCCCACCGGCACACACAACGAGACATTTAACCCCTTCCCACCGGCACACACAACGAGACATTACCCCTTCCCACCGGCACACACAACGAGACATTACCCCTTCCCACCGGCACACACAACGAGACATTACCCCTTCCCACCGGCACACACAACGAGACATTTAACCCCTTCCCACCGGCACACACAACGAGACATTACCCCTTCCCACCGGCACACACAACGAGACATTACCCCTTCCCACCGGCACACACAACGAGACATTACCCCTTCCCACCGGCACACACAACGAGACATTTAATCCCTTCCCACCGGCACACACAACGAGACATTACCCCTTCCCACCGGCACACACAACGAGACATTTAACCCCTTCCCACCGGCACACACAACGAGACATTACCCCTTCCGACCGGCACACACAACGAGACATTTAACCCCTTCCCACCGGCACACACGCACACATTACTCCTCCCCCCCTACACACGCACACAGTCAATAATATTAAAAATCAATGTTTACCACAGGCACAAGGGGGGCTTTGAGGGTGGTGTTGCGAAGGCCGTCCCAGTTGAAGCCCTCAAACCACGAGTGTTTCTGGATCTCCACGATTCCTCCTCTCCCGTACCCCAACCTCTCCATGGGGTTGTCTCTGGGGAAGCACCAAAAAAAGCCTGATCAGATTAAGAGGAACAAAGTCAATTGTAACAAATTTCTCTCAAGCCCATTTTCAGTAATGATTTTATACTGGTACATATCTGTATTGTTAAAAATTCGGGACTTTACTGGTGTTGCATTGCCTCCAGAATCGTTCCCACCATCTTTATATCTATTAATGTCCCATATGTGTCTGTTCCAGACCGGAGGACGTTAAACAGATTTTCATCATTCTCTCAAGCCAGGCAAAAAGCTTGTTTCGTATAGCTTTCAGTCGCATCATACTCCCTTCTTCAGTGTTGAGTGCTGAGTGGCAAAGAAAGCAGTTTACCAATGATGAAAAAGTCAAAATTTATCATGTTCTTTACTAAGTTGATTGACCAGTTTTTATGTACAACTTCTCACATTATTTTGGTAAAGAGAACTGTGTTAACATTTGCTTTAAAAGTTAACTAAACCATCAAAAGATCAAAATGAAATCAAAGGAAAAGTCATTGATGAAAACTACGAATATTTAAGGGAAAAGAAAAAACACACAGCAAAAACAACAAAAACCAAAATAAGACTGAAAACATACACAAAAGGGCAGTGAAAAGCTACTAACATTCCAATCAGTGAAGTACACAAAAATTAACATTTATTTTGGTCATGTTACATTTTGTAACACCACAAAGGAACTGCAATATTTCATATTACCCGGTAATCATTTCGCAATAAAAGGTTAATAAAATAGCAACAAACATGTCAAGTAAATATAAAAACAACTCTGCTTGTTACAGGTTCTTTAGTCATTTTACATTTGTTACAATACCACCGAACTGCAATATATCATCACGTTAATCATATTGCGTAGTGTGCTGCACAGTTTTGCTTCACGGTAAATCTCTCAGTAGTAAAAAGCCCTTACCGGCACAGCTTCTTGATGAGATTATGTGCATATCTGGTGATCTTCCTGGGAAAGTCCACGGCATCGATGCCCTTCAGTATCAGGTTGTAGGTCTTCATCGGGTCGGTTCCGGCAAATGGTGGGCTGTGGCACAGTGCAGAACAAAATGAGAACATGGTGACATTTTTTCAAATTTTTGCATGATGACTTTTCACATTCTGACTGATGAAAACGAAACACACCCACCCTCTCTTTGAAGAACATGAAGATGTGTGAACACACACACACACACACACACACATTTCCAACTATGACTTCCATAATTATAGAAGAGGAGGCAGATGCTATTCTGGAAGGTTGGGCTAAAATATATTCATAGCAGAGATGCCTTGCACAAGGTACATCCTAACTCTCTTGACCAAAAATATGTTAAGACATCTGACATTGATGGGGAAGTTACACAAAGGCCAACTGGTTCTTTGGTTGCAGCACTTAAAGCCGACATTGTAGGGGAAGTTACCCAAAGGCCAACTGGTTCTTTGGTTGCAGCACTTAAAGCCGCTCTTGCAAATGCCTTCTAGTTTGAGAATCATAGTCTTTCATAAAAGACTAAATACAGTGGAACCTCCCTTATAAGACTTTCAAAAATCATCCAAAATGAGGTATTCTAAGGGAGGGGTCTTATCAGGGAGGTAACTTTAATACTTACAAAGAAGGGCGCTGTCTCAGAGAAGTAGGTCTTATGTGGGAGGGAGTCTTATAATGGGAGGTTCCACTGTACCATGATTTTCCATTAGGCCTACTGTAAAACAAAATCATTCATTGTGTGGCCCAGACTTCAGACTAATAAAAAATATTAAAGCCATTTGATCAAAGGTCCCAAATAATACTGAATTACAGAATGGAAATCTGCTCCGTCAAAATTGAAAGGGCTGGACTATGAATAGCCGATATTTTGATAGAAAATAACAAATTGAGAAGAAAAAAAAGAATCCAATGTTATTGGGACCAAAACATTATTGTACATTTTTGTTTGTGTGTGTGGTACCCGTTTTTTGGAACTAGTGTTTTCTAATATGAATACAATACCCCCAAAACACTGACTTGGAATGGGCAACCTAGGACGCGTATTTGACCGCCAGAGGGCAGTCAAACCGTTAGGGGCTTATCGCGCGATATTCTTAGTTGGGCGTAGTGAGAGAGAGATAGAGAGAGGGAGGGGCTCATCTCTCTCTCTCTCTCTCTCTCTCTCTGGCGGTCAAATTGTCCTAAGTTGCCCATTCTGCCTACTATACCTGCCAGTGAGCAGCTCAAACATGAGGATGCCCAGGGACCAGTAGTCGGCGGAGATGTCGTGGCCCTTGTTCAGGATGATCTCGGGGGCCACGTACTCCGGCGTCCCACAGAAGGTCCACGTCTTGCGTCCGTGGCCCACTCTCTTAGCAAACCCAAAGTCGACCTGTCGAAACAATAACGTTGATTATTAGGTTAGGTTAGGTACATAATAGTCACAGAGGCGTCTCTGTGAAATTCGGGTTGCTCCCACCTGGAGAGCGCGTCGCAGCCAGAGGCGCGCCACCCCATTTTTTTTTTTTTTTAAATTTTGCATGCGATTTTTGTGTGACTGATGAGGAAGGAAGGGAGGGGGGTAAATTTTGACCAAATGACAACTTTTTCGTTGCCACTGGGTTTAACGCATGGGACCTCGGTTTATCGTCTCATCCGAAAGAGAGATTTTTTTTTAAATTTTGCATGCGATTTTTGTGTTGCTGATGAGGAAGGAAGGGAGGGGGGTAAATTTTGACCAAATGACAACTTTTTCGTTGCCACTGGGTTTAACGTGTGCTAAGTGCATGGGCACACGGGACCTCGGTTTATCGTCTCATCCGAAAGAGAGAAGAGCGAGCACTATGTGGTTGAGCTATATTGATCTTACACGGAACAGGCATGGCTCTCAGTTTTCGTAAGAGAGAGACAGTTATGGAGAGGTGAGGGGAGTATATGAGCGAGCCAGAAAACAACATGTTTATAGCGTGTGTGTGTGTCACTGTGTGTGTGCGCGTGTGTAGGCCTATGTACGTGCGTGTGTCTTAGTGTGTCACTGTATGTATGTCTTGCGAGCATGTATGCTCTCTCTCTCTCTCTCTCTCTCTCTCTCTCTCTCTCTCTCTCTCTCTCTCTCTCTCTCTCTCTCTCTCTCTCTCTCTCTCTCTCTCTCTCTCTCTCATCTCTGACAGATTGGAAGAATAGGCGTTGTCTTAAATCTATATCCTTGGAAAATAAAGTTTAAGTTTTCAAGTTTATCTCTCTCTCTCTCTCTCTCTCTCTCTCTCTCTCTCTCTCTCTCTCTCTCTCTCTCTCTCTCTCTCTCTCTCTCTCTCTCTCTCTCTCACACACACACACACAAGGACAGATTGTAAGAATAGGCATCGCCTAAAATCTTTATCCTTGTCAAATAAAGTTTTCCAGTGTCCAGTCTCTCTCTCTCTCTCTCTCTCTCTCTCTCTCTCTCTCTCTCTCTCTCTCTCTCTCTCTCTCTCTCTCTCTCTCTCTCTCTCTCTCTCTCTCTCTCTCTCTCTCTCTCTCTCTCTCTCTCTCTCTGTGTATGTCTGTGTGTGCTTGTCTGTATAATCACGCTTATTCTTGTGCATGTAAACGTGTTCACCCAAAGCCTATTATTTGAATGTAGACCTATGTGTCTGCGCATATGATTATAGTAATAGACCTGCCTACACAATGGTTTGACCATAGAAAACTACACATTTTGGGCCAAATTACTCAACTACACATTGTTGAGTGTGACTGCATTTTGGAGTATGTTAACTACACATTAGTAAAACTGAAAAAATTACCATGAAAATAAAATCCCATCACTCTATGGACAGATCAAGCATTTCGGGCAGGCAATTTACTACATGTCACAGCAACTTTAACCCTTTCACCGCTAAAGTCGCACTTTAGCGCCACAGTGGTTTAACACCTATGTCACTAAAAGGCGTCAAATTGGGGTCTATTATCCAAAGACCCTATTGTCTTATTTTTGGGAAGTAAGGATAGACCTTATTTTATATATGTCACAGAAGAATCCCCAATACTGCAGATGGATTTTGTTCTCTATCCAGGTAAATGTAATGGACATTTTTGGCTGAAATATGGCTGGCGGTGAAAGGGTTAACCATATTAATCCTTATCCGTGAAAATGGTGTGCAACATAATAAGCACTATCATATACAATTCAGTGTTTTAACAAATAAGGATTATGACCAAAATGACGAAAACTATTTTTACAATTGAGCTAAAGAAATAAAAAAAAAGCATCAAAACGCTACACTCACACAAGCACATGAAGATGAAACTATTTTTACCCCAAACTACTCATTTTGCTGTTAGACTACTCATTTCACAACTGAAACTACTCACTAAGTGTATATACCAGCTAGGTCTGTTTCTATGCCAAAGATCTAATTACTTTCCCAACACCACCCCCTCTCTTTTCCCCCATACGTTTTGCTTCTCTAGACATCTTGAATTTCTGCCCACACAGATTTAACCCTTTCGCCGCCAGTCATTTTGTCAGCCCAAAAATACAATTAAACTTAACTGGTTAGAGAACAAATTGTATCTGCAATATTGGGAATTCCTCTGTGACATTATATTATATATAACATTAGGCCTGTCCTTACCTCCCAAAATTAAGAAAATAGGTTCTTCGGATAACAGATCCTGGTTTTGATGCCTTTTAGTGACAAGGGTGTTAAACCAGAGCCTGTGTATCTACACAGGCTATGGTTAAACCACTGTGGTGCATAAATGTGACATTGGCGGTGAAAGGGTTAAGGCCTATTCAGTTTAACTTTTGACATTTCTCACAAAACTGATCGATGTCTACACGCACAGCAACCCGTCCCCCGCACCCACCCATCCTCATCCCCTTACCCTCCACCCTCACGTCTGACCAATAACACTTACAATTATTTTTACTATTATTACAGGATCTTTATAATTTCAAATAGCCCTTTGGCCCAGAAGGCGTAAAATCTATATTTCTCTCTCTCTCTCTCTTACTATTATAACTGTCATATTATTGAAACTAAATGTCAAAAGCCTCGTGTTTTTAACTTTGAAGATCATTTCCCTCCATCAGGTGCACAAAACCCATAAACTGATCAAGCCTTTTTCTTTTCTTTTCTTTTTTTGCTATGATTAAAAAACCCGCCCCCCCTTTTTCTTATCTTCTCCGCAATCCGGCACTCGTTTCCATGACGCAGAGATAGACAGACAGAGAGAGACAGACAGACAGAGACAGAGAGAGACAGACAGACAGAGACAGAGAGAGAGAGACAGACAGACAGAGACAGAGAGAGAGAGACAGACAGAGACAGAGAGAGACAGACAGACAGACAGAGACAGAGAGAGACAGACAGACAGAGACAGAGAGAGAGAGACAGACAGAGACAGAGAGAGACAGACAGACAGAGACAGAGAGAGACAGACAGACAGAGACAGAGAGAGAGACAGACAGAGAGAGACAGACAGACAGAGACAGAGAGAGACAGACAGACAGAGACAGAGAGAGACAGACAGACAGAGACAGAGATAGACAGATAGACAGAGACAGAGAGAGACAGACAGACAGAGACAGAGAGAGACAGACACAGAGGCGGAGACAGAAAACACAAGAGGGGGGCGGATAAATATAGGAGCAGAGCAGAGAGAGAGAGAACGAACGAAACTTTTTTTTATTGAGGGAAAAAGAGTAAGCACACAATGTGTTTTTACATCTTGCCCTAAAAAAACACCATGCAAACAAATTCAAATATTCAACACAAGTGCAACGCCAAGCGGCTGCAAAGTCCCCTCGCAGCATCGCCGATCTACTCCGAAATCGGAATGTGTCGGCTGTACACATACATAAAAACGCATCAAAACAGCACGTAACTACATAAAAACCCATTTTTTAAAGAAAAAAAACCACGAAAAAAAAGTTTTTAGTTTGAGAGTTGTCAGCTCTTTTCAAAAGAAGATTTTTTTGGGGTTGTTCACCATTCCATACAAGAAAAAAATCCCACATATTTTTTAAAGAAAAAACACGAAAAAAAGTTTTTAGATGGAACAAAATCACAAGACGCTTTAGAGATAATTACACTTCTCATGCACGTTAACTTTTATATCTTTTCCTTTTAAAAAAACAACTGATTTTCTTTTTTTTATACCCCCTTCATACCTTATTCCTCATTTTATCTGCTACATGCAATGAGAACATTTCCTAGAGCCGTATTGGTGTTATGGCGTCTGTTCTAAGGGTCTATCATTTCACCCCCTTTGAAGAATGTTCTTATCACTACTTTAAAGAGAGAACAAAATGGCTGCAGTTTGGACATGTACGGTAATGAGAACGACCTTCTTCCTACATTTTCTCAAGATTGTACAGGTTTTAAAATAGACTTACGATGATACCAGTTGGCCTACCTTATTCACATGTCATTATTTCAACGCGCGCTTAACCTTTGCATTAAACGGGTGTTCACAAGTTCTAGTAGTTATGTACAAAGTTTTCTTGGAGGAGAGGCAAATTGATATTGCGAGGTTATTGATTGAAACCATCATCATATGAAGAGTGGAAGAGTGTGTGTGTGTGTGTGTGTGTGTGTGTGTGTGTGTGTGTGTGTGTGTGTGTGTGTGTGTGTGTGTGTGTGTGTGTGTGTGTGTGTGTGTGTGTGTGTTAGAAAGAGAGAGAGAGAGGGGAGGGGGCAGGCAGAGAGAGAAAGGCAGGGAGACTTTGTGTCTAATCAGAACACTGCATTCTTTAAGTTGTACAGTGGAACCTCCCTTATAAGACCTTAAAAATAATCAAAAATGAGGTCTTATAAGGGAGGTAATTTTAATACTAACAAAGAAGGGCAATGTTTCATAAGTAGGTCTTATGTGAGAGGGAGTCTTATAATGGGAGGTCTTATAAGGGAGGTTCCACTGTATCTACAAGGGCCTATGTTCCAGTCCGTCGTTTCTGACTATGACTGCCAGATAGCAGAAGAGTCAGCAGCTACTCTGGATGGTTGGGATAGAATATCTTTTTTTATATAGTAGAGATGCCTTGCTCAGGGTATGTCCTCACTCTCTCGGCCAAAAGGATCTGAGGACAGCTGGCGTTGGGGAAGGTCCAAAACAATAAAACATTGCTAAATGACGATAACTACACTGCTAAATCGATATATGACTTATCCTATAGGCTACTGCAAAAAGCACCTTTTGCAAGAGTGAATGCCCTTGGTGGATGGGGGAAGATGGTTGAGTACTGACCAAACAAAGGCATAACTCTCGCCAATAACCCTATTTGAGGCCACTTAATGGCTTCCTTTTGCAAGAGTGAATGCACTTTTGAATACTGATCACCAAGGGCTTAACTCTTGCCGCCAAGGGAGTTAATGACCCTAGTTGCAGTGGTCAATAAGATTGGGTAGACACTATAACACTCATGGCGCTGCAGCTAGACAGGGGTGGCAGCTGACTCCGTACAACTTATATCAGAGAGACCTTATAATTATTAAGGCGCATTGCACGTGCCATGACAAAATCGGAACGGCAACGCTACTGCGATGCCCTCCTATCCCTTGCCCTAAAAAACATACCTTTTTTTTTTAGTGTGCCATGCGTTGCTAGATAGCAATCCTACTTAAAGAGGAAGAGCTGTTTTCGTGTGCTATTCATTAATCACTAATGTTGCTCGAAAGAGTCTCCTGGTCATAAAGGGAGGGGCGTTTAATGCTTCATTTATTAATTCGTGCCAGATAAATGGGGCCCAACGATTATTGTGCATTAATGAGAAGAAAGTTAAACCCCTCATCAAGGCCAGGCCATCGGCTGTCTTGCAGATTTCCTCGCTTGCCTCCTGTTTTATGAGCATCCCAATTTGATTTATCTCTCTGGCACGTGCATGTCTCTCTCTGTCTTTCTTTATATCAAGAAGTCCAGTGAAGTAACTTATGCCGGAAAAGCTCATATTCTGATAACATTATGCAGCCTATATTTTCTGAATGCTGCATCTAGAATAACTTTTTATGCACAAGCTAAAATAACACAACCCTCTTTCTTTCTTTCTTTCTTTCTTTCTTTCTGTCTGTATGAGTGTGTGCGTGCGTGTGCGTGTATGCCCTCGTGCCCGCGCGCGCAGAGAAACGCACAGGCACTCGTTCCCATTCTAATGTACTCCCGCTCTCCCCGTGGGGATACCGGGGGAACTTTCGTAAAAATAGTTCCCCCACCTTCTGGAAGTTCTGTGCTTGTAACTTCCTCTAATCTGCCACTCTCTTTGACTCTGCCTTTCCCTTTGCTTTCTATCATCTACTTTCTTTCTGACTTATTGGGCCCCATTCTCCTGCATTTTTTACAAAACAATCTTCCAAATAACTTTTCTCCCTTGCGCTCCTCCGAAATCGGAATGTGTCGGCTGTACGCAGCGGGGAGACAGTGAAAACTGAAAACTGGACACATATGTACCTTACCCATTATGGCCATATGGCCTGGGAACGCAGAAGAAGAAGAAGTATAGCTGTTTTAGAACTGGCAGTACGAAACACCTGTCTACAAACCTGTTACAGTGTTTATCACAACATTAATGTGACAGTATGTATGTGCACACAGTTACAGTTCATCACAAAGAACCCATTTCAGAGAGTGTCCACTAGGCCCTATGAAATTATTTCTCTAAAAAACATTTCGATTTCATGCTGTTTGTTGCAGACTGACTTTAAACACTGTTCCATTTGTAAAAAAAAAAGAAGCTCCTGGCATCTTGAAATTTTAGTGTGACATGCAATAATGTTATTACTTATTCTTGATGACTCGATTATAACTCCTTGTCTAGTAGCATTCAATTTGTTTTAGATATTCATAATGTGGTTTTAGGCTAAACACGTGAAATTTGACAGCTTTGTAAACCAGCTAATTCTACCAATTTAAAATTATTATTTTTTACATTTATGTAAAAAGTGGATGAATAACCTACTTACTCTCTCTCTCTCTCTCTCTCTCTCTCGCTCTTTCTCTCCCCCTCCACACTCTCATCTCTCTCTCTCTCTCTCTCTCTCTCTCAACACCCTCACTCTGCCCCGCCCCCCTCCTCCCCACTCATCGTCTCTCTTCCAAGCATTGTCTCTTTGGACTAAATGTCAGCTGGTCATCACTTTTGATGGAGAGATATCAGTTTACGACAGGCGATTTAAAAACAAAAAGAGGGAGAACCGGATACAGGTCATTTAGGCTAGAGAAATAAAACCCGGTGAAAAACAACACAGAGACAAAACAATAAGCGTGCACGCACGCACGCATGCACACGCGCACGCACGCACACGCACACGCACACGCACACGCACACGCACACACACACACACACACAATCATAGATACCCACTGACAGTGAGAGAGATATGGAGAGACTGGAGGGAAGAAGGGGGGGGGGGAGTGGACAGACAATAAGACAGAGCGACACAGACAAGAAACAAGTAAGAGATAAATATTGAAAGAGAAAGACAGATAGACAGACAAAACACCGTCATAGCAGAACAGGGAGAAACAGAAAGACAGACATGCAAAAATACATGTATATATGTGCATACACACACACACACACACACACACACACACACACACACACACACACACACACACACACACACACACACACACACACACGCACACAAACACACACACACACACACACACACACTCAGAGCAAACACGCAAAGGACATTAATGAAGTAGGCCTACACAATGAGAAAGAGAGAAAGAGTAAGACAAAGGCAGAGAGAGACAGAGAGAAAGCAAGAAAGAGTAGAGTAAACAGAAAGAGACACACTTAAAGAGATAAGGAAAGAGGAGACGGGAAATGAAGGAAGCAACAACATAAGTGTGCAATTTATGCAAGTGTATGTAAGCTTATAATGCCTTGAATATGAAACAAACAAAAAGAAAGTCAAAGAAACAAGAGCAGACAATCGACATCTTTCTGTTTGTTTGTGTGTATGCACGCACGCGCGTGCATGTGTTCTTCAATTTAACGTCCTTCCACTAAAAATGATTCATACACACACACGTGCACATGGCCTATGTGTGTGCTTGCGTGTGTGTGAGTTTGTACGCGTGCGCGCGCTTGCCTGCGTAAATCGCCATGTCACTGACCAGTTTGACGTATCCTGCGTTGTCCAGCAGCAGGTTCTCCGGCTTGAGGTCCCTGTAGACGATGCCCCGGCTGTGCAGGTAGCCAAAGGCCTCCACCACACAAGCCGTGTAGAAGCGAGTGGTCGGGTCGTCGAACGACCCCCTGGAAGAACATCACAACCACTCAGCGTGATTATAGCTTCATCGTCCAATGTTGTCCAATAGCTTCATTGTCTAACGCCTCTTTCAGAAGCGGTGGATTGATTGGTCACGTCTGTTCTTTTCTTTGCCGAAAATTACAATTAGCGTGATTTTAGCTTCATTGTCTAACGCCTCTTTCAGAAGCGGTGGATTGATTGGTCACGTCTGTTCTTTACTTTGCAGAAAATTACAATTAGCGTGATTATAGCTTCATTGTCTAACGCCTCTTTCAAGAGCGGTACAGTAGGCCTATTGTGATTGCTCACGTCCGTTCTTTTCTTTGCAGAAAATTACAATCATTCAGCGTGATTATAGCTTCACTGTCTAACGCCTCTTTCAGGAGCGGTGGAGTGATTGGTCACGTTTGTTCTTTTCTTTGCAGAAAATTACAATCAGCGTGATTATAGCTTCATTGTCTGACGCTTCCTTGAGGAACGGTGGGGTAGATCTACATGTATTGGGATTGCTCACGTCTGTTCTTTTCTTTTGTCTGTCCATGCAATATCTTGTGAACCATTGCATAGAATTACTAGAATAACCTGGCTGGAATATTCTGCTAATCTGCAGTGGATAAATTCTGTCGATTAAACGCATAGCGGCCGATCACAAAAATCGGGTCTTGCAAGTCCGACACTTGCTGCCTCGAGCAAGCAAAGAAAAAAGGTACGGATAAAGAGTAGCGAACACGAGCAGGAAGGCACATTGAGGCCACGCAGTGGTGAAGCTGAGATTAGCATTAGACATTGCCTCTTATGGACGATATTGCTGAAGACGGTGAAGTGTTCTCGGGGATGAAGACGTTGCGATACTCCGGCTGTGCCTTTAACTATCATAGCAGTGGACTTGTTGCCAAATATGGCGACACCCTGATTAGTTTTGCGTCTATGAATTTTGGAAAGCGGAAGAGGAAATTACTCTTCTGATCCTAGATTTTAAAACATGGTTAATTGAAAAACCCCACCAACAAACACACACAAAAAACTATTTGGCCTTCCCATTCTAGAATTATGCTGGCCTAAGCTTTAAGTGTCCTTTATTAAAAGATCGGAACATCAGACAAGCAAAACACTACAAAAAGAAACGAAAACTGTAGTAGTTTGTTGTTACTGTGTTTAGTCATAGATGTGGCAATTTTTCATTAAACTATGAGCCTTTTGAATACATTTAGTGCTGTTGTTTCAAGATAGGTTGCAGTTGATTGTTAGTTTATGGTCTGGAGCCTTCAAATATGATCTCAAACGATAACCATCATCACCTCACCATCATACCATACCATAACCAGTGTATTCAGTTTCAGTTCCACTTCCAAGAGAATGATGAGACTTTGTTTTGGACAGGCCAATGCAAACTGGTTGTTCTTGTTGTTTGTCGTTGTTTACATACCCTGGCTAAAACAACTCCAGGGATCATCCCAACAGCGGAACTTGAACACTATGGTACAAGTCCATCAGCTACAGATGAGAACATTACGTGTGTGACCGTTTTTGATTACCCCGCCACCTTGGGCAGCCACACTCCGTCTTCGGGGGAATAAACTAGTATTATATCACATTTGTAGCCACGACACCATGCAAAAGATTGAACCCCAAAATAGTATGACTTTATAGGCGGAAATGAAACTTAAAAAAGGAAGCATAGGGCCTACCCACAAGAACGAAGGAAGCAAAACCAGGGGCGGATCAATTAGTGAAGGTGGTTTATTTTTCAACGATTCGGTCGGGGGTTCGCCCCCCCCCCCCCCCCCCCCCCCCCCCCCCCCCCCCCCCAGCCCCCCCGCCCCCCCCCCCCCCCCCCCCGAAGCTGACGATAGTTTGAATATAAAAGAAGCAATTGCAGGCCTCTCCAGGGAGGATAAGATGTGAATGAGCAGCTTAGGACGCACATTTCACCGCCAGGTGGCAATCAAACCAGTAGGGGCTTAGCGCGTGGTGATATTCTTAGTTGGGGGTCGTGAGAGATAGAGAAAGAGAGGGAGGGACTCACCACCCTCTCTCTCTTTCTCTCTCTCTCTCTCTCTCTCTCTCTCTCTCTCTCTCTCTCTCTCTCTCTCTCTCTCTCTACCCCTAATTAAGAATATCACGCGTCCCTCACCTCTCTCTCTCTCTCTCTCTCTCTCTCTCTCTCTCTCTCTCTCTCTCTCTCACTACCCCCAACTAAGAATATCACGCGCTAAGTCCCAACTGGTTTGATTGCCCCCTGGAGGTGAAATGAAGCTCCTAAGGTGACCATTCATTATCATTGCTGTTCGTAGCTAAAACTCTGGCGTGGGATTATATTTATGAGGTACGGTTCCGGAACCCCAGTAAACACAACCCACCCACCCCACCCCCGTCCCCTCAGATCCGCCTCGGCAAAACTACTCACTTGTCCCGAAGCACAGTCCAAAGTTCTCCACCCAGGCAGGCCTCCAACAGCATATACAGGTACTGCCTGTCTTTGAAGGTCTTGTACAACCTGCAACATAGTCATCCACCCGAACCGTGTCACGACTTTCATCATTTAGGCCAATTTGGAGACACAAATGAATCGCTGTAGAAAATCAGGTTCAGTGTCCTAAATTTATAAGCAGCATACACACTTTCTAGTTTTCTCTTCTGTTCAAATTGTAGCGAAGATTGGCATCAGAATCGAAACCGGAATAAGAAAACAGAACGTTTTATGTATTTCTAACAGGGTGATACACACACATGAACAAAGACATTGACAGGTTCCTCAAGTCCTACTAACACTTAATTATTAGAATAGACAACTACTTTCTTTTTTTTTTGGGGGGGGGGACCATTACTAACATGTTTTACTTTCAACAACAAATAACACTAAACAATATGACTGATCATCACTAACATGTTTTACTTTCAACAACAAATAACACTGAGCAATATGACTGACCATTACTAACATGTTTAATTTCAACCACAAATAACACTAAGCAA
>JAGGCT020002456.1:10000-20954 GCA_017654935.2 Phymorhynchus buccinoides | reverse complement strand
AAGAAACCAACAGCTCACTCCCTCACCATCCTGACAACGGGATTCGTGATTCGATTTGTGATAATAATGAATGTCAAAGGTAGATAAGAGAGGGGTGTTAAAATAATGTGTGGTGAGTACGGACATTGTTAACCTATTTCAGTGTGAATGATAAACTGAAAGAAAAGTGATTTAGCAAAAAGAAAGCACTGGGGCAAAGCCATCAAAAACACTGTATAGTTTTAAGAAGACAGTTTGGAAAAGTCTCCTTTACTGATTAATTTGTGCCTTAACGAAATTTGAACGCCAGCCCTTTTTTAGCTTGAATTTTACAGCAAACTTACCTCTGAATACAGAAATGAAATAAATAAGTTTGTGGATTGGTTGTGGCATGTGTAACAGTATCTCTATGCTTAACACATAAGAAAACAAAATCATTTGTAATCGACCCTCAAGAAAAAGACCCCAGGAATACACCAGTGTACTGCTAAAGATGAAATAGTGGAGATGAAAGGATTTGTATAAACAAATCGTTGTGACCATTGATAAAAAATAGTTTCCTGGCATATACATTCCAGTGCTCTTAAATTAAGAAAAGTAAATAGTCGACATGTATTCAGTCTTCGTAAATAAAAGATCATTTAGGACAGTTTCATTTGGAATTCTTTTAATTGTTTTCTGCTAATGCCTTGTGAGCTTCCAACTTTTTGTTCCAAGAAATTGAGAGCTACTGTCTAAAAGTTCGAGCAGATAAGCCGGCATACCATCTTGCTCTGATCTCTACTAAACGAATTTAGGATGGCAGAATTTTTGTAGAGAGAGAGAGCTTACAGTATTTTTCATAATTAAATCATCACATATCATAAGTAATGACTGATATTATACATTCAGGAAAATGCAAACAATACCCTGAACATTGTGTAGAAATCATAGAAAGATGGAGCGAGGAGTATTTGTTGAACTGTATAAATTGTCACATTTCTACCCCTGCATCATTTCAGATGAAGCCAGAACAATCACTACAACAGCACACACCACTGCTGACCTATTGAACACCAATGAGGTGTGCCCTGGCATAGAATACTTCCTCAGACAGAATCACTCTCAGTGCACGATCCGACAGGTCAATGTGACAGACTGTGTGGGCAATTTACCAGCATTCTCAGCAGACCAAGGAGTGGTGTACGGTGTCTGTGAGGATTCCACGTCATTCTGTAAAATGCATGTTGAGCTGCCAGAAGGGATGGTTGTAAATGTTTGCGTGGAACGGTTAGAGTATGAATGTAATTCTATGCACTGGGAAACAAAGGTAGCTTATGAATATTATGATATTAAACAGAAAGTATGTGAGCATTCCTATGTGTACTGTGTTGACTGTGAAACCCATTCTATGAAACACGCATGCACACAGCACCCTCATACATTGTATGTTTTTCACAGGAATAAACCTGCAGTAAAATTGACAATAGCTGCAATGAAAAGATACAGTTTACTGATTATGTATATAAACAAATATTATGGCTATATAATTTATCCAGACTTTATTGGAATCGGATCTGAGGGGGGTTTAAAACATAACTTAATAAAACTTCCATATATTTGCGTAATATTGATCAGTGTAGAACAGGTGTATGGTCTTAACAGCAAACACCTGATATATTTGATGTACCGGAAACCCAATGAAACCCATCAGTACATCGAGGAATTTGTTGCAAATTATTTCCAACCTGCATCAGTCTTTGTTGCTTCAGATGTTCAACTTTATGTTAATTATACACGGCACAACGTTCTTAAGATACGTTTTTCTGTCCTTTCTGTAAATAGTAAGCCGGATAAACTGTCCAGTGGTTTGTTTAACTGCTCTGTTGATCATTACAATAGATTTCAAGACATTCTGTACTGTAACCTGAAGACAGAATGTGAGGATGGAATGGATGAAACAGAACAGTGTCCTTTCAGCAGTCCTGGATGTAATGGTCTGGTAGCTTCACGAAATAAATGTTTTGAACTAATTGATTTTGAAGGTAAACACATACCCACTTTACGCCTAATGAGAACAGAATGTCAGATGAGAGGGAAAACGCTGGCTTCGATCAAAACAAAAAGGGAAAAGGAAGACACTGTACATATCTTTCAAAACTTTCAATTCTTTCTGACAGGTATTGATTTAATACATGGGTTCAAGTCTGTGCCATTTACACATAGCCTCTTTTACAGGTGGTCTGGCAACAGTTTGATTTATAACTCTAATCTCTATACATTAGATTATGATATGTTCATGGACAGATCAGTTCAATATTTAGTTCTAAGTAATCGCCATTTAAATCCCTTGAACATGACAACTAGTATGTTCTGTGAAATAGAAACACAAAGTACTACTTTTCCATCTGACCCCCTATGTCCCACAATATATTCACAGTTATCGATTTTCAGCAATACAAAACAGATTTTGTGTTACTATTCAGACAACCATCTTTCACATCTATTCCTCTTGTGTCATGCAACTCATGTACAACATAATTTTCTGACAACAATGCAGCCGAGCTTACATGAATCAACAGACAATAGAACTCTGGAAAATATGACATTTGTTAGCCCTGGAGAAAAACGTGATTGTCGCGCTATATTCCAGTGTGATGATGGTATCACAGCAATTCATCACACTCTTGTATGTGACTTCAGAAACAATTGTCCAGAATATAGTGATGAATTATTTTGTGACTACCCTCCATGTGATGGTTTTCTGTGTCATAATGGACAGTGTGTGTTGCAGACCCAGCGTTGTAATGAATTTTCTGATTGTTTCGATGACTCTGATGAAATGAATTGCCTATTCCACAGTTATCCTTATTACATGGCAAGAAAAAATGAATTATTGCACATCAACTTAGATGGCACAGGCCTCTTCACTCAGCAGCGGATAGGAGATGACGAGCCATGTCCACATACTCATTATCGTTGTACAGCAGAGTGGTTGTACTGTCTTCCTGTCTACACTAGGTGTAACGGAATGTATGACTGTGTTTATGGAGAGGACGAACAGAGCTGTGAGACAAAGACCTGTTCAGGATTCTTTCAGTGCCAAGATTCCACAGTTTGTGTGCATGGTGATCACCTGTGTGATGGCTGGGGTCAGTGTCCACAGCGAGATGATGAACTCGTGTGTGACATGACATGTCCTGGAGGATGTTTATGTCAGGGCCAGTCCTTTCTGTGCAGGAAACCCTTTCTCATTTCTCTTTTCCCTGAAGTTCGTTACTTGGACGCCACAGGATCAGGAATGTCATTAAATGATTTCATTGGATGTGTGTATCTTATGCACCTCAGCTTGTCCAACTGCTGTTTGGTCAATATTTCTAATGTGAATAAGCCTATAATCAATCTACAACACCTGGATCTTTCCGATAACTATCTTGAGACTCTGCGCTTGTGCAATATTCAAAAGCTTACACAATTGAGAACATTGTATCTATCAAACAACCCATTAAGTAGGATACCAATTGTAAAGAACAAGATCGTTCATTACTCATTAAAGCAAGTGTATTTGTTTCAAACCAAACTTGAGGACTTACATTCCATACTGCATATTTATTGTCCTCAGATAATATACTTGAATGCTTCATTTTCATCTCTGAAAAGCTTTCCGTCTGTAGGTTTTAAAAACATGCCACAGTTGGCAGAAGTAGATCTAAGGGAAAATTTTGTGACAAAATTTCCGCTTGATATATTGTCTAAGGCAAAATACTTAAAAGCTATCTTTTCATCAAACCACAGGCTTTGCTGTGATATGCTATTTTCTCCAGAATCAGGCAACATAAACTGTGTGGCTCGTG
The DNA here is from genome assembly GCA_017654935.2 of Phymorhynchus buccinoides. Classification (NCBI taxonomy): domain Eukaryota; kingdom Metazoa; phylum Mollusca; class Gastropoda; order Neogastropoda; family Raphitomidae; genus Phymorhynchus; species Phymorhynchus buccinoides. The sequence continues at coordinate 17,142 of JAGGCT020002456.1, read as the reverse complement.
AGACTATCCTGCCTTCATGCAAAGCATTGCTATCAAATGAATATTACGTCATTTTCTTTTGGTTGGCTGCTATTTTTGCCTTTGGGTGGAATGTTTTATATTTTCTGACATCTCACCTGACATCTCACATCATGAAAGCACTGTTTGGCTCAATTGTATCAATACTACTTTACCATTTGCAGTTTTCAAATGTTTTTATGGGATGTCATGTGTGCATTACTTTGATAGCAGATATGACATTCCATGGAAAATACATCTTCAATGAAAAGGAGTGGATTGCTAGTCTTCCATGTAAACTGAACAGTTTTCTTTGTCTACTGTCCTGTGAAGTGTCAGTGTTCATTGTTGGATTCCTGACTGTGAAGCAGTTCATCACTCTGAATGCTGGTGGTCAGTCAAAGGGAGTCAGTCAACAATCTGCAATGATAGTCTGTGCTGTGATTTGGTGTGCTGGCAGTCTGTTGTCAGGGATACCGTTTCTTCCTAGTTTGTCCCACTGGGGTCTTGAAGATCAGTCTGGGTTGTGTCGTCTAGCTCTGTATACTGACAGTCATTCCAGCAAGAAGTTCAAATGGTTCATAGTCCTTGTGGCTGTTAATTCTACTTTGTGTTTAGTCATTTCATGTCTTCTAGCGACTGTCTGCAGGTGGATACCAAAGTACAGAATCATGGTAAACCCTAACATAAGATCAGTCTATAGTTCGGTTGAACTGACCAAAAAGATCGTGTTCACAACGGCTAGCTGTTGGATTCCACTTGGCCTGTTAATGATTCTGACAATTTCTGGTGTTACAGTATTAAAGCAGTTGTATGATGCTATGATTGTATTCGTGCTGCCAATTAGTTCTGCCCTATACCCTGTGCTTCTTTCATGGACTATTTTAACACAGAAAAGATCTCAGGCACATGAAGACAAATTGCTAAAAATCATAAAATCCCAGATTGGATCTACAGGAAAGAAATAATAAGGCATTGAAATATATTAAACTTTTCAAAATAAAAACAGAAGATATGGTGGCTACGAATACAGTACATGTCTTAGAAAAACATATCAATGGCAGTTGATAAAAATACATATAATAAAAAAAAAAGTATGTGGATAAAATGACAATAACTACAAGTTATCATCAAAAGACAGACACGATAGTCCTACGTTTCACTTTCCCTTCTCACAGTCATACACTTGATTGGTAATAAATCACTATACAACTTTTGAAGCTTTTCCTCTCCATCACCCCATCTCTTTGTCTACACTACTGATATTGGTGGTTTAAGCAATTTGTATTAGGTCTACAATACTTGAACAGACACAGATAGTAAATTTATCAGCATCAACAATGCAGAAGCTTATATTGTGCTCTATATATAGTGGAAAATATTGTTCAGCGACTGTTGAACATAGATAAATGGAATAGAAAACACCAAAATTAACTGACAAAGGCAACTGAATTTAAATGAAAATTGATGTAGTAAAGATCAAATATTTGAAGACATATTGATACTAGTCAGGGATATAATTACATAGTCATAGGGTATGCAGGCTTGAAAACAGGCTTTGCGAATTTGGCCTCCAATATAAGAAACATCAGGTCAAGGTCAAGACCATTAAACACATCAGTGCTTTGCAACACAAATGGCCCTAAGCCACACTACCAACCTACCAAATTAGGGTTCTGCATCAAACAAGCTGGGAAGACATGGCCAAGACAACAACTGGAAATGACCCAGCACAATATATTTTAGAGACATTTACACATGCCATGGAAATGCGCCTTGATGAATTCAACAAAACCTAAACTTGCTACCTAAGTAGGTCTAAGATTTTTTATTTTTTGTTTTTGAATGTCTGTGTATGATTCAGCATAATATATAGTGGATATTTGCTTTCCTTTGTCATACCTTTGTAATTCTATTTTCGAAATGTTCATGTTGATCATAATCACACACGCCCCTTTTTATGTTCACTTTATGTTCTATTTTTTGTTTTGTTTTTCTTTCCTTTGTTCTTATGTTATAGATAAAACCTTTGTGAAGCTGGTTTTATGATAAACTAGTGGATTTTTTAGAGATTTATTTTCAATTGCTGCTAATGTATATGCTGATTTGTTTATTTGATAATGATGGCTATTCAGTATGATTGAGTTAATCATTGTGTTATTTAGTTCTTTAAAAGAATATTGTCTTGTTGTAACATGCATTATGGAAGAAGAGAACCTTCTTTGCAAGGGGCAAAAAAAGAAAGAAAAGGAAATGACCCAGGTTAAAGTCAATGTCAACAATGCTCACAGTACTGTATTTCGAATTAACATAAGCCGTTATAGCAATATTAAGTCTGAAGAGTATAACTCTAAAGACGTAAAAGATATGGCCACAACAACAATATTCGTTTTCTATGGCAAAAATATTTGAAGACATATTGATACTAGTTAAGGGCTTTGCAGCAGCCCAAAATAAGATCAGGTCAAGGTACCCATGGATCTCTCCTATTACCAAATTAGATTCAGTGACAGGACAACTGGAAATGGTCACATCATGCACTTGGAAAAATATTCGTATTTAGCAGGGATGTGGATGTCTCCTAATGTATCGGAGCATTTGCTGTTCTCAGCGACACTTTTTCTTGTGCCCTGTTAAAAAAATTGAAGTGATTCAATGCAGTGGCTCAAAACATAAGTTGGGAAGGAAAAGGTATGATTTTGTTCTTTGCTTTAAGTATTTTTGTGCTTTTTGCTTTGCTTTCTTTGACTATGCGGGTATTTGACATTCACTCAATATTCGACTTCTACAAAATTGGAACAGCGTACAGTTGTGAGGACCGAGGGTTGAGGACGTTATGCAACACTTGCTACAAAGTTGACACAATTGTCAACTTCTTTCAAATAATTGAGAAATGGGGAAAGGATTACTGTATTTCACATGGCGGCATACTAAGTATGCCAACATGTATGATATTCAAAACAAACAATGTGAGCCACCCCCTTCGTGGATATTACGCTAACTTTTATATAAATGATGTGTCAGTTCCGCCAATGTATAGACATAACATTGTCAGTGAAGACAAAATTGTCTTCTTTCATTCTTTTGATGTTGAAAAGGGATTCAGCATGTCAGTACTCAATGATGAATATTTATATACGTCAGATTTTACAAAAATGTGTTTCTTAGTATTTCCAAACAGAAAGATAATACGTCCTCAAATTGGCTATATTCTTTATTTGCCTATAGGTGTAATTTGTAAGATTGAGGTAAATAAAACTGCTCAGTACTTCCAATCTTCACAAACTATTTATTTAAATAATAAACACCATCTATCACCACATAAACCATCCTTGATGACGAAGTGTACAGATGGACACATTACCTACACATCTTTTATGTATGGATCCAAACAGTTTGGCATGCAAAAGTTTTGTCCTAGGCCCAACCAAGTATCTAACGATAGTAGCCTTTTATGGGAAGATTTCCATCCTTTGTTTACCTGCACTGAAACAATGATTACAATATCCTTCTCCTTAGTATGTGACCTGGTGTCTGATTGTTCTGACGGGAATGATGAGTCATTCTGCAAACATCCTCAGTGCATCAACTCCTTCACATGTACTAGTGGTCAGTGTGTGAGCTATGACAGAATGTGTGATGGAATGCCAAACTGCGCGGATGAATCTGACGAAAGGAGCTGTGATGCAAAGAGAAGGCTACGCCTTGACATCAAGTACATTCCATTTCCTGCTCGCATTGATTTTGAAGAAAGTAGGCAGTTTGTCTCAAGGCAAATGCATTTTAACGAGTCGTGTTCCGATACCCATTATTTTTGCCCTGGTGAGTACAATGACTGTCTTCCTGTCTATACTCTCTGCAATGGAATGTACGACTGTGTTGATAAACAGGATGAAGAGGGCTGTGACAACATGACTTGTTCAGGAATGTTCAGGTGCCGGGCCTCCATAATCTGCGTTCACAGTGACCACCTGTGCGACGACTGGTACCATTGTCCGATGAAAGATGATGAACTGTTTTGTGATGTGACATGTCCTGAGGGCTGTCAGTGTCAAGGGCACGTATTTCAGTGCCCTCAGCCTTTCTCTGCATCTTTTTTTCCAGAAGTTCGGTTTTTGAATGCCACAAGTTCAGGTATGAGATTTTCAGATTTGTCCAGCAATGTCTATCTCAGTGGTGTCATCCTTGCGTGGTGTTCTTTGACTGAATTGCACAATATAACATTACTGAATTTAGTGCTTCTTGACCTTAGCTACAACAAACTGCAAAACATAAACATGGCGGTTTTTCTTGGATTGAAGAGGCTACGAACACTTGTCTTAAGCAATAACCCACTAGCCTCATTCTGCACAACCGCATCTGCAATTTCATTGCCACAAAGTCCATTGACCATGCTAGACTTGTCCTTTACCAAAATAACATTGCTGAACTCTGAAGTGCTTTTACAGCTTCCTCACTTACAGATACTGGTTTTAAAACACACTTCCATTCACACCATCGAGCCTGGTGTCTTGCAAAATGTACCAATACTGACAGAACTGAACCTTGAAGGTAGCCCTGTAAAATCATTCCAAGACGATATTTTCAAAGACCTCAACCATCTGTTAGCCATACACACTGACAACTACAGACTGTGTTGTAGTAAAGTTCTCCCCTACAAATTTGACAAGTCTTTATGCCATGCCCCTCAGGATGAAATCTCTTCCTGTGAACATCTGCTGCACTCGTGGACGTACCACGCCTTCCTCTGGTTGATGGCCTGCCTGTCTTTGGCGGGAAACGCCTTCTGTGTCTGCGCACGGTTGTTCACCAGGAGCATGACGTCATCGAAAAGTGGGTTCAGCGTGCTGGTCACGTGCCTGGCTATGGCGGACTTTCTGATGGGGGTCTACATCTCTGTGATTGGAGCGGCGGATGAAAGGTTCCGTGGTCGATACCTCTACCATGACGAGGCCTGGAAGAGCAGTGTGACCTGTAAGGTGGCTGGGTGTTTGTCTCTGCTGTCCAGTGAGGCGTCAGCTATGATTATCTTGCTCATCACGCTGGACCGCTTTATTGCCGTCCATTTCCCCTTCAGCACTTTGAGATTCAGCAAACTCTCAGCAGCAATAGGAAGCTTGCTAGTCTGGATGGTTGGCTTGTTCCTTGCGGTGTTGCCTGCGCTTCCGATCACTTCTGACTGGGAGTTCTACACCCAGTCTGGTATTTGCGTTCCTCTTCCAGTCACACAGAAAAAGTTCAAAGGTAGGTTTTACTCCATCGGCATTTTGATAATGTTGAATTTTGTACTGTTCCTGTTCATATCCGTTGGCCAGGCTTTTATTTACTGGTCAGTGCAGAGCAACGCCATGAAAGTCAATTCCACTAAAGCGTCACAGGATCTGACCATAGCTCGACGGTTAATCAGTGTGGCGGTAACGGACTTCCTGTGCTGGTTTCCCATTGGGATGTGCGGGATGCTGGCCCTGGCTGGTGTGCCCATCTCCGGGGAAATGAACACAGCCCTGGCTGTGTTTGTCCTGCCCTTCAACTCTGCTGTCAACCCCTTCATGTACACCTTCAACGTGCTCATGGAAAAGCGCAAAAAAACCGAAGAAGCCAAACTTGCGCAATGGCTAGAGGCAAACCCAGACTTAGTTTATTCACGAAGTATGGGTCATGGGTCACAACAAGTAAGTTAAAGATGTAGGCCTACTTGTGTTTGTAGTTGCATATCATATTTGCGCATGCGCACACGGACACAGACACACAGGCAGACAGACAGACAGACAGACAGACACACACACACACACACACACACACACGTGCGAGCGCGCATATGTGCGCTCGTGCGCTTGTGCAAGCAAAACATCTCTCCCTACCCATGCATTCAAAGAGTTAATGATAATGCATCCCCCCCCCCCTCCCTGCCCCCCCTGCGGGCTTTCACATTGCATGGTGGGGGAGCTTACGGAGAAGAGCCCGGCAGTTGATGGATGCCTTGTGCATCCATTCGGGGAGCTGGTCGACCCCACAACCCACGAGTCCCTCCCCGTGGGGATACTGGGGTGTCTTTTGTATAAATAGTGACCCCACCTTCTGGAAGTTCTATGTTTATAATTTCCTCTAATTATGTCTTTCTCTTTGACTCTGCCTTTTCTCTTTGCGTTCTCACATCAACTATCTCGTGTGTGTATGTGTGTGTGTGTGTGTGTGTGTGTGTGTGTGTGTGTGTGTGTGTGTGTGTGTGTGTGTGTGTGTGTGTGTGTGTGTGTGTGTGTGTGTGTGTGTGTGGACATCTTTACTTAAGCATCAGCGACTATGTGTGAGTGCAAATTGTGCAGAGCAGCCAGCGAGAAAGGTGACGATGGTATTTACTGGGCAATTTGGAATGTCTTCAGGCCCACCCCCCACTCACCCCCCTTTCAGTGGGAACTTGTGGAGGAAAAATCCTTTTGAGAGAGAGAGAGAGAGAGAGAGAGAGAGAGAGAGAGAGAGAGAGAGAGAGAGAGAGAGAGAGAGAGAGAGAGAGAGGGGGGGGGGTAGGTAACGAGAGCCGAAGTAAAGCCTTAACTGATCGGTGGAGAAGTTGGCGACAAGAGACAATGCTATTTTGTTTTGCCTCTGGCTTGGTGTGTGTGTGTGTGTGTGTGTGTGTGTGTGTGTGTGTGTGCGTGTGTGTGTGCGTGTGCGTGTGTGCGTGTGCGTGTGTGTGTGTGCGTGTGCGTGCGCGTGCGCGTGCGCTTGCTTGCTTGCGTGCGTGCATGCGTGCACACGCACTCTCGCATGTGTATTTGTTGAGGAAAAGGGTAGTTCTAGGAAATGCCGGGCAATATAGGATCAACATTATTTCACGTTCCGTCCTATTCTGAACACTTTGATCTGCTTTCTCTCTATTTCTTTTATGTATCTCCCGCCCCGCTCCCTTTCACCGACGATATTGATTGTGGAAGTGACGATGTGCTGACGGACAGTAGGAAAGCACGGATGGGTGGATAAGGATGGATTTGGTGGCAAGCCATTGAAAAAGAGAAAGAAAAAGAAAGTAAATGCTTTGTTCCAAGGAACTGGAATCAACTTCCTTTTCTTTGTCTCAGTCCTGATTTTGTTTTGGGTAGCGATTGTTCGGTTTATTTCTTATTTCTTTGTTTTGGGTAGTGACAGTT